>PVKM010005174.1:0-48968 GCA_004027735.1 Carollia perspicillata
AGTTGTTCACAATAATGAAGTAACACAAAACATCAACATCTATCACTAGAGAAATAAATAAACACTTATTTTGAATTAATCTATAACAATGGAGGCAAATGTATACATTGGAATATGCAGTGCTGGCAAAACTGGACAGATATGAATGAAAAATGAAATGGAACCACTTATACTGCATTTAAAAATAAACTCAAAATGAATTAAAAACTGAAATGTTAGACCTGACACTAGAAACACTCTGGAAGGAGACGTAGGCAGTAAATGCTTTGACATTAACTTTGCAGTATCTTTTTGGCTACATCTCTCCAAACAAGAGAAACAAAAGGAAAATAAACAAATGGGACTATATCAAACTATATAAAAAATTTTTATACAGCAAAAGAAACAATCAATAAAATGAAAAGAAAACCTACTGAGTGAGAGAATGCATTTGCCAATGATATATTTGATAATGGGTTAATATCCAAAACAAATAAAGAACTCATACAATATAACACAAAAAAACAAACAATTCAATTATAAAATGGGCAGAGGACTGGAATGGCCATTTCTCTCAAGAGGACATACAGATGGTCAACAGATATATAAAAAGATACTCAATATCATCAGAAAAATGGAAACTAAAAGTCCAATGAAATATTACTTCACACTTGTTAGAATGGCTATCATCAATAAATCAAATCACAAGTGCTGGTAAAATGTGGAGAAAAGGGAATCCTCATGCACTGTTGGTTGGATTGTAAATTGGTTCAGCCACTATGGCCAACAGTATGGATAGTTCTCAAAAAATTGAAAATAGAGTTATTACATGACCCAGCAATTCCACATCTGGGTATTTATTTGACAAAAACAAGATATATGCTCCTCTATGTTGATTGCCACATTACTAGTAATAGCCAAGATATAGAGGAAACCTAGATATTTATGAGGATATGATATATAAAAAGAATGAAATATTGCCATTTGTGACAACAAGGATGGATCTGGAAGGCATAATGTTAAGTAAAATAAGTCAGCCAGATACATAGAATGAGCTGATGGTTGCCATATGTGAGGGGATGAGAATAAAAAAGACTTATCTAGAAATATTGTACATTTATGAAAAGTAAAGTTATTATACTTTTTATAGGAAGGGGAATGCTTGTTATGTAATAATATTAAAAATTAAATAATATTTTAAAATTCAAAATTATAAATTATAAATTAAATTATAAGCCAATTAAATTTATAAATTATAAATTATAAATTATAAATTATAAAACAACAACAAAATGGAAAGGCACCAGAGGAGGAGATATAGCTAAGTATTAACTGTTGTCTCCGGATAGAATTATAACCAAGATTTGTTTGGCCATTGTTATATTTCTGTATTCCAAATTTTCTAATGTGAACATCTTAGTCATTAATAAATTAATAATAACCTTGTGGTACACACTTATATTCTAGAGCAAATAACATGATTCCAAAAATAACCAAAAAGCAAAAAAAAAAAATATCCTGTGCTCTTATCAAGTTGGTAAACATATCTGCAATTTTATTATAAGCCTTTGGTCACTGAGGGCCAAGAACAGCACAGAATGTAGAGATCAAAATAAAAAGAGGTTAATGCTATTTAAAGAAATGCCTCCTGTTATTACTTTATGCATCTGACTTATTTTTCTAACTTTTATGTTACTCTGGATAAATAGCTAAATTTTTATGATAATCTCCTATACATGTAACTTGTTTTCAGTTATAGTTTTCTCCTTTATAAATTCATTGAGAAAGTTGTATATTTTCCTTGCTTTGACTAATGGAAGGGAAAGTGTAAACTTGGTTAGGAGGGGAAAAGACCATGTCTTTTGTTTGTGTGGTATACAATTTTTCTTTTTTCCATGGGAGGCAGAATGCTTTTATGAAACACAGTCCACCAGTAAATTTTGTGTGCCATAAGTAGCAGAATCCACTAACAATTTATTCATGCTTTCTATGGTTGTTTACTGCATTGTTCAACAAAACTTACATACTTATTTTAGCAGTAACTATATGAAGTATGTTAAAGAACAAGTATGTGCAAAGGCTGTACATTTGAAAAATGTCAGTATTGTATGTCTGTTGGTTACCTTATTTTTCCTAAATATATCAGTTTATCTATGCAACAATAGCAATTGAATGTGACATTTAATTATTAAAATGTTATTGTTTCAGTGTAATAAAATAACTAAAAAGTAATGTTGCGTTTAGGATACTTTCTTAAATAGCTTTGTTTTTCCCATTCCTAAGGTGTTTCTAAGGCTGAATTTTTCATCTCTAAGTCTGAATTGCTCATCTCTAAGATAGCATCAGCTTGGCATTGCTGAATTGTCAATAGTACTTTTTATCACCTCCTAAAAATACTCCTGGAATTAGAAGAGTATGACTGTGATCTACAAACACAGTAACAAATGGTGGCAAGATTTAATTAAGGACATGAAATGGTTTTCAAGTTTGCCAGCCTAGTTTGATTTATATTTCTAACTGCCAATAACTCCCTCTGAATGTATCCAAAAAAGAAAATGCATTAACGAACTTAGCCCTCTCAGAAATATTCTTGAGAATGAATCAGTTTTGTAATTTGGTGTTGGAAATCCACAGGGATGGGCTGATGAAGTTGAGCAAAGTCCTAAATTTTACTCACCTTATAGTGATTAAGTTTTAAATTCCTGTGTCATTTCCTCTTCCATTATTTTGCCATTTCCTTCCCCTTCTTTCTTTTTATATTTTTTAAGTATTTTTATTGATTATGCTATTAGAGTTTTCCCAATTTTTTCTCCCTTTATTCCCCTTCCACTCTATCCCTGCAACCCTCCAGGATCCCCCGTGCCTTAGTTCATGTCCATGGGATTATACAATTAAGTTCTTTGAGTCAGTCCTCTGTTTCCTGTACAATTTTTTTTATCTCTCCTTGTCTATTTTATGCCTACTAATTTTGTTTCTTCTACCCTGGACTGTTCCCCCTTATTCCTCCCTTCCCACTCCCCACTGAAATTCCTCCATATGGTGTCCATTTCTCTGATTCTATTCCCATTCTCGTTGTTTGCTTAGTTTTTATTTTCATTGCTTTTCTTTTCTTTTAGGTTCATTTGTTGATAGCTGTGAGTTTGTTGTCATTTTACTGTTCATAGTTTTGATCTTCTTTTTCTTAGATAAGTCCCTGTAACATTTCATATAATAATGGCTTGGTGATGATGAACTCCTTTAACTTGACCTTATCTGGTAAGCACTTTATCTGCCCTTCCATTCTAAATTATAGCTTCACTAGACAGAGTAATCTTGGATGTAGGTCCTTGCCTTTCGTGACTTCAAATACTACTTTCTAGCCCCTTCTTGCCTGTGAGGTTTCTTTTGAGAAATCAGCTCATAGCCTAATGGGCACTCCTTTGTAGGTAACTGTCTCCTTTACCCTTACTTCTTTCAGGATTTTCTTTTTATCTTTAATCTTGGGTAACTTAATGACATGTGCCTTGATGTGTGCTTCCTTGAGTCTAACTTCTTTAGGACTCTCTGGGCTTCCTGGACTTTCTGGAAGTCTATTTACTTTACCAGATTGGGGAAATTATTCTTCATTATTTGTTCAAATAAGTTTTCAATTTCTTGCTGTTGTTCTCCTTCTGGCACCCCTATAATTTAGATATTGGAGTGTTTCAGGTTGTCCCAGAGATTTGTAAGACTTTCTTCACTTTTTTGAATTCTGTTTTCTTCATTCTGTTCCCATTGGATGTTTATTTTTCCTTTTGTTCCAAATTGTTGGTTTGAGTCCTAGTTTTTTCCCTGTCACTGTTGGTTCCCTGAATATTTTGCTTTATTTCATTTTGGGTGTCTTTCATTTGTTTTTTCATTTTTCGACCAAGCTCAATCAGATCTGTGAGCATTTTGATTACCAGGGCTTTAAATTCTCCATCAGATAGGTTGGCTGTGTCCTCATTGTTTAGGTCTCTTTCTGAGGTTATGCTCTGTTCTTTCATTTGGGCCATATTTCTTTGTCTCAGTCTGCCTGATAAGTTTTAATGGGGAAGGGTCTTAGCTATTCACCTGGGCAGGGCAACCCTCTTTGCTGTGCTGTGGTGCTGTCTGTGGAGGATGCACCAGAGAGGGAACAATGCAGCTCCCCTGCTTGTCCTTGCACACTTTCCATCGGCCCCTTGTGTGAGACTGGGAGTTTCTCCCAATATAGCAACCACCGTATGAACTCTGAGTCTGTTTTCTCTTAAGTCAGCCCCTCCTGTGCTTTTGCCACAGCCCCACCCCCAAGATCCACCACCTTACTGGTTGTTCTGATTGATTTTTTTCTTCAATTCCTTGGTTGTTGGAGTTCCATGCCATTTGATTTTCTGGTGCTTCTGGTTGTTTATTGATTTTAGATTGGTTGTTGTCCTCCTTTTGGTTGTGCGAGGAAGTGAAGGGTTTCTACCTACACCTCCATCTTGGCCAGAACTTCCCTTCCCTTTCTTTCTCAGTTACTAATGGGCTTGACTGGTAGCCTGGAGGAAAATCATTCTAGCTTCCTTTATTTTCCCCCAAGTTATGCTGTAGTTTAGCCATAACATAAAATCATCGAATATCATCAAAGAATGTATAATTAATGCCAGAGCTCTCCATAGTATTCTTAATGATAAATTACTTAAATTATTTTTTCTTAATCCTCACATGAGCATATGTTTATTGATTTTAGAGCCAGAGGAAGAAGGGTTGGAGGAGACACAGAGAGTTCTGCTAAAGACACATTGATTGGTTGTCTCCCATGTGCACCAGAACTGGGAATTGAACCTGCAACCTTTTGGTGTATGGGGCAACACTCCAACCTAATGAGCCCCCCAGCTAGGGAAAATTATTTAAATTCTTAAAGTAATGAAATTAAGTAATTACTCAAAGTTAGTAGAAGATTTAAGAATGATTCAGAAATAACATAGGGGAATATTTTAGTTTGGGTTTTCCCCAAAAAGCAGACCTTGATCCAGGGACTTTGGTACAGATAATTTATTAAGGAAATGATCTCAAGAAATACAAATAGGCCCTGGCTGGTGTAGCTCAGTGGATTGAGCGTGGGCCTGTGAACCAAACAACCGTGGTTTGATTTCCAGTCAGGGCACATGCCTGGGTTGCAGGCCTGTTCCCAGCAGGGGACACACAAGAGGCAACCATACATTGATATTTCTCTCCCTCTCTCCTTCCCTTCCCCTCTAAAGATAAATAAAATCTTTTAAAAAAAGAAATATAAATAAACTTTTGAGTGAGTGAGGCTGAGAAGGGTGCACTGATGGGTAGGTTACAATTGTGGGCAGCTGGGGTTCAGTCATGCTGGGTTTCAGTCATGCTGGGGACACTGAAAAAGGTGTGAAACATGCTTCAGAATCATCTTACCAGAGGGTGGGATTGCTGGGACATTTATCCACCAGCTCCTATTTCCTGGTGTTTGAGGGTTGTCCCTGCAGGTGCAGCCCAGCAAACTCCATGGTGTTGGGGAAAGCCCACAATGCAATGAAGAGATGCAGCATTGACATGGGAAGCTGTCAGCAGGCTGAAAATGTTTATATATAAACTGCAGTAGAATTTAGGTTGGTCAAGGCACATGAGATGGAGCATCTACAGCCTCTGCAACTTGTGGTATCAGAGAACAAGAAAGGATGAATCATGGTTGACATAAGCAGAAACTTGAATTGACTGCTCAGCTTTCTTTCCTGTTTTGTCCTATTAGTTATACATATTTGGCAAACTGTGACTTCTGTGTTTCAGACTGTTTTCTATAAATTGGGGATAATAAAAATTTTTATCTCTAGAATTGTTGGAGACTTAAATGTGTGAATATAGCAAAGGTATAACTCTCAGAAGAGTACCTGGAATATGGTAAGCACTTGGTAAGCATTACTTATTATAGGAATCTGGCTGGGCAGCAGTGTAGTGGGGTGGTAGTTAATTTGTATAGTGTAACAGAGTTCTGTTAATGAAGTGTGAGTTTTCAGCTTTATTTGGCAGACACATGGCATGTTGACTTGCATTAAGTAGTAACCACAAAAACACTTAAAAAAATCCAGCTGCTACTAAGTCCCATTTCTCTTTGTGTATTTATCACTTTTGGACTTAAATTCATTTTTGTTAATTTTGTTTAAAACAGAACTGGTTCTGTTTAAACCACATGATTGCTACCTCTGCTAGCTTCTTGTTATTCACAAATCTGACAACATGACATCATCTGAGTACTTACATTCAACAGAAACCATCCTTTCTACTGAAGATCAAAACTGAACTCTCTGTGTATGTCTTTGAGTGAGTTCAAATACACACAATTGTGTCACTATGCGAACTATATTTCTTCACCTTATTCACAAAGATATATTGAATGACCTTGTAGTAGTGTTGGTGAAATCCAGAAACACTTTGTCCGTAGTGTTCAGAACCAATTAAAAAAGAAAGTGAGATTGGCTTAATATTATTTGCCCCTAAGAAAACCATATTGGCTACTAATTTTTACTGGTTTTCTAAGTATTAAAAGTGTACTTTAAAGTCCTTCACTTGTTCATTAATTTAACACATGTTTATTGAGAAATTAGTATAAACCAGGCCTTAATTTATATGTTGGAAATGAAGTTGTTAGTTAAGAAGACTAACATTTGCCCTGGCTGGTGTAGGTCAGTGGATTGAGCACGGGCCTGTGAAGCAAAGGGTCACTGGTTTGATTCCCAGTCAGGGCACATGCCTGGGGTGTAGGCCAGGTCCCCAGTGGGGGATATGTGAGAGGCAACCACACACTGATGTTTCTCTCCCACTCTTTCTCTTTTCCATCCCCTCTCTGTAAAACTAAATATATAAAATATTTTAAAAAATAAGAAGACTAAGAGTCTCCTCTTATGTGGTGTATGCTCTCAGTATGGATATTAAAAAAAATAGTTCTTCCTTCAACATATACTTCCACTCTGCCAAGCATATTTTGAATCCCAGGGCTACTTTTCCTGCAATTCAATTCACATGAATAAAACCAGATTTCCTCATATTTAAAAGAATGGGCAATATTAATACATCTTTGCAAAATTGTTACTATGATTTAGTGAGATACTGTATGTAGTACCTAGCACACTGTCAGAGCAGAGAATGTGGTTAATAGGTAAGTTTCCTTTCTCAGGTTCCAGAGACAGTAAACCCAAATAATGCATCAATTCATTGATTGAGTGATCCATTCATCTACATATGTATATGTTTAAACCGCTCCTCTTTTTTTTGCTCACCTGCACATTTATTGAGATGGTGTAGCATGTAGGGAGGGTGGGAAGAGCATGGATTCTGGAGCTCATATTATCTGTGTTTTAATCCTGGCTCTGTCTCTTACTGACTCTGTGACTTTAGCAGGTCACTTAAACCTCTCTATACTTTACCCTCCTTGTCTACCAAACAGGACAATAGTAGTAAGATTATTGTGAGTATTAAATATACTATTTATTTAAAGTGCTTAAAACAGTGTCTGGCACATAGTATATGCCATATAAATGTCAGCTATCAAATGTCAGGCAGTGTTCTGGTATAAGGGCTAAAACAGGGAACAAGCCAGACTAATTTTCTACCCTGTAGTACTTACAGTTAGTGGGCAGTCTTTATATTCTTTATGAAGCCATGATGTGATGTTTTTAAGGATTTACACATTTTGAAGCAAAAAGAGCATGATGAAAATTTAGTTCTGTTTTTGTCTTGACAAATTGTTTTTACAGTTTTACTATTGTATATACATAATTTGATATATGCACATACAATTGTGGGGTCTGTTTTTGAATTTGCAAAAGTATTTTTGTGTATACTATATTAAGTATTTAGTGTATACTGGCTATATATTTACTTTAAATTGCTTATTTAATAACCTATTAGATAAACATTCTGTAGTATATGAAAGAATTTTATTATTTTTCTAGGTATTTTTACTATTTTACTGTTATTTTTATTTTAATATCATTGTACCAATGGAATTATTCAAACATAATGAACAGATGTATAATTCCTATCATTTAACAGATTCGTTTTTTTAAAATCCTCACCCAAGGATATGTTTATTGATTTTAGAGAGAGAGGAAGGCAGAGAGAGAGAGAGAGACTGATGTGAGAGAGACACATTAATTGGTCGCTTCCTATGTCTGCTATGATGGGGGGTCAAAACCACAACCTAGGTATGAACCCTGACTGAGAATTAAACCTGTAACCTTTTGTTGTATGGGACAACACTCATCCACCTGAGCCACCCGGCCAGGTCATAATAGATGGTTTTTTAACAAAATACAGTTAACTTACAACACCTCAATAATGTATGATCATTTATGTTTTTACTTCTTACCATTGTAATTATACTTCAAATTGCTTAACTTGCACTTCTTAAACTATAAGTGGAGCTGAGTGTGTTTCTCCGCAATTATTTATTTTCATCTTTTTTCCATTGGTTAGTAGGCTATGAATTGTTTAAGTTTTTTTATATGTATTGATGAATAGGTAAAGAATGTAGGAGTGTTTAGTTGCTAGAAGACAGAACTTGGTAGAAGGGCATGACTTTTAAAATATTAAAGTACAGTTATGGAAAAGAACATGGCATGAGGTTCCTCGGGGCTTAACAGGGATCAATTGGAAGCATTTTGCAGAGGCAGATTCTAGGATGAATGTGAATGCTGTCATCTACCATTTACAGCACTGGTTTTCACCTGGAAAGTATCTTCTAATCTTCATCAAAGAAAGGAGGCTAGTGTGTGGGTGGGACAGTGGAGATTGGAGATTGGCGGGATGGAGAATGAGCAGAAAGATTGGGAAGTTGGAGTCCTTATTTAGAGGTTTCCAGATGTGAGGTGAATTGCTTCTGAAAGTACTGTCCACCCTGGCAGAGCACTTCCTGAACTGTAGATAAGGTCTGTCCAGAAGGTATCCAGACATATAATATGAAAATAGAGATGTTTATTGAAGAAGATACAAGCTACAAGAAACATTGTAAATAGGACAATGACACCACAGTCCCCTTCAAGTAGGCACCTTGGAGACTCACACAGTTCTCCCAGTCACCATCAGCTGCCCTGTAGTATTTTCCTGAATCTCATCAGTGGTGTGAAATCACTTCCCTTTCATGGGTGATTTTAGTTTTGGGAAAAGGCAGAAGTTGCAGAGTACCAATCTGGGTTGTAGAGGGGCTGAGTCACCTGGGTGATTTGATGTTTTCGGAAAACATCAATGTGTGTTTTGCATGTGTGGGCATGTTGTTAGGATGAAGCTGCCAATCATCAGTTGTCCACAACTGTGGCCTTCTGAATCATCCAAATATTTTTTACAGATGAATGTTCAAGCTTAACACAAGATTTGATGCAGATTCATTGTTTTACTTACTCAGTCATTTTGAATATGATGGTCACACAGCACACATGCTTACTCAATAGTGTGTACTGGCCCCTCTGACTAGTACAGAAAAAAGTCATCATTGTTCACCCATATACATTCCAATCTACTCTCCTTGGCTGTCAGGTTATATGGATGTTGTGCAAGCCATACTTGTTATATTAACAGTGGCTGGACTTTTTCTGGACAGACCTTATTATACAAAGCAGGTTGGGTGACTATTTTGGGTTTTAAGTTTGGAGGAAATTGCCAGTAAAATTCATTTTAACTCTGGAATCCTCTGAAATTAAATTAGCATTTTATAGCTTATAAATCTTTTTTCCTTATACTAATACTATTTTCATTTTAATGTGTTGTGTACAATAACAAGATAATGCTCCTTTTTCTGAGGCTATTCATTTGTGGATGACACAAGATGAGGAAATAGGTAAATTTTGGTAGCAGTGGATTTTCATACTTCATTTGAAAATTTCCTTTGTTTAATGAACTTAAATTTCATACAAATATATTAAAAATAGTGTCTTGAAACAGGAAAATTTAGAACTTGCATTTCATGGTGTATTGCTTTCCTTTACCATGTATTTGGATTTGGATTATGTTTGATATGATGCTGATAGTCTAAATCAGGGATGTCAAACTCATTTTCACCAGGAGCCACATCAGCCTCATGGTTGTCTTCAAAGGGCTGAATGTAATTTTAGGAATGTTTAAATGTAACTACTCCTTAACAGTTAAGCAAGAGCTTGGCACTGCCACTAGGTAGAAACAAGGTGACGGGCCAGATAAAACAAGGTGGAGGGCTGGATTCAACCCACAGGCCTTGTGTTTGCCACCTGTGATCTAAATGTATATTTTAAGTGACTTTAGGGACTGTAAGATATGGACCTCATAAATCATCTACATGATATATTTTTTAAGTACCACATGCTGATTGTGCCACTGGAGTTTCATCCTAGATATATTTTAATACAGTGCTCAACTGGATGAAAAGCAATGAAAATTTTGTGTTGGTCAAAAGATAAGAGACTGAAGTTGGCCAGGAGAAAGAATAATAAATAATACTAAAGAATTTAAATAATAAATTAGTGTCTTCTGAGCTCCAAATGGCATCTGGGTAGCAGCCTATTAGAAAACTTCTTAAAATATCTTAAAATAATGCAATCCCTATTAATACACAACTGACATATTTCACAGATATAAAACAAGCATTTCAAAAATTTATGTGGAACCATAAGTGGCAAATAGCTTTAGCAACTTTGAGAAAGAAGAACAGAGTAGGAGGGATCACAATACCTGATATCAAACTGTATTACAAGGCCACTGTAATCAAAACAGCCTGGTACTGGCATAAAAACAGGCACATAGACCAATGGAACAGAATAGAGAGCCCAGAAATAAACCCAAGTCTCTATGGTTAATTAATATTTGACAAAGTGGGCAGAAGCATAAAATGGAGTAAAAAGAAAAGGGTGTTGGGAGATCTGGACAGCTACATGCAAAAAAATAAAACTTGATCACCAGCTTACACTATACACAAAAATAAACTCCAGATGGATAAAACACTTACGTAAGTCATGACACCATAAAAATCCTAGAGGAGAACATAGACAGGAAAATCTCAGATATTCCACACAACAATATTTTCACCAATATGTTCCCTAGAGAAAGGGATATAAAGGAAAGAGTAAACAAATAGGACTTCATGAAAATAAAATGCTTCTTTATGGCTAAAGAAAACATCGTCAAAATGAAAAGGGAACCCAGTGTATGGAAAAATATATTTGCCAATGATACCTCATATAAGGGCTTGATCTCCAACTTATATAAAATCACACAACTCCACTCTAGAAAGACAAACAGCCCAATTAAAAAGTGGGCAAAGGACCTGAACAGACACTTCTCCAAGGAGGACATACAGAGGGCCCAGAGACATGTGAAAGGATGCTCAGCATCACTAGCCATCAAAGAGATGCAATGAAAACCACAAAGAGATACCACTTCACACTGGTCAGAATGTCCATCATAAACAAATCAACAAAGAACAAGTGTTGGAGAGGCTGTGGAAAAAAGGAAACCCTAGTGCACTGTTAGTGGGATTGCAAATTTTTGCAGCCACTGTGGAAAACAGTATGGAATTTCCTCAAAAAACTAAAAATGGAACTGCCTTTTGACCTGGCAATTCCAGAGCTGGGATTATACTCAAAGAATCCTGAATCACCAATCCAAAAGAACCTACGCACCCCAATGTTCATAGCAGCATAATTTACAATTGCCAAGTTTTGGAAATAACCTAGGTGCCCATCAGTAAGTGAATGGATCAAAAATCTGTGGTACATTTACACAATGAAATACTATGCAGCAGAAAGAAAGAAGGAGTTCCTACTGTTTGCAACTGTTTGCAACAGCACGGATGGATCTGCAGAGCATTATGCTAAGGAAAAAACCACGTGGTGAAAGATCAATAACATATAATCTCACCTGTTAAGTGGAACCTAGTCAATGAAACCAAGAAGCAAGCAAAATATAACCAGAGATATTGAAATAAAGAATAAACTGACAGTAATCAGAGAGGAGGTGGGAGTGTATAAAGGGGCAGAAGAGGGAAGGATCATCAAAGGACATATATAAAGGACACATGGACAAAGTCAAAGTGGGGTAGGATCGAGGGTGGGAGGTGGGGATGGCTTAGGTGGAGGGGAGTGGTGGGGTGAAAATGGAGACAACTGTACTTGAACAATAAAAAAAGAACCAACGAATGCATACATAAGTGGAACAACAACAACAACAAGATAATAATGCCAGTAAACTTCAGGTAAGATGGTGAAAGCAGAGGCAATATAGTTTTTGGACCTTTCCAAATGTCCATATAAAAACAGATAGAGCTACTAAAGAACAAAATGAGAAAAATCATGGAAAACATGTACAACAAAATGGCAAGGAATCCGCTTGAACACCAAATTAAGCGTAAGAACAGACCATCAAAAATCGTAACGTGAACAATATGAGTATTTGTAAGGGGAAAAATAGAGGAAATAATTGGTGTCTCTAATGGGCCACAGAACAAATTCAAAGTAGCCCACGGGTATTCTTTGGAAAGCACACGTCAAATTTGACAATAGCAACTACAACTAGGAAGTGAGTTCAAGGGGCCACTGATAATATCTGAAGGGAGTGGGACAGTATATAGCCTCTGTGAATTCTTGAAAATCACCCTCGGAATGAGGCCTCCACAGAGAGAAACTGCAGATAGAAAAATAAAATCAAGCAGGATATGGATAAGAGAGAAGACAGAGAAGACACATGTAAAAGTGAAAGGGAAGGATAGACAGGAAGTTTTGAAAAGCAAGCTGTCATATATTTCTTAACACTGCATAAAAAAACAAGAGAGATTTCTATGATGGCTATTTTAACAAAGCCACATTCTAAAATTTCAGGAAAAATTTATTTGACATAAAAAAGAAAAAGTAACCAAAAAGTGCAGATCTCAAGTCCTATCCAAGATTATAAGATTACAAAAGGATTAAGCAGAATAATATTCATACAGATTTTTCTGTATTATGTTTTCAGTGACATTGCTGAGGATGTATAGACAATTCATAGCAATGTTGAAGGCCAGATCATTGTATCACCTACACTGCAAAAAATATAGAAAAAAATTTACATAAAACAGTATTTCTAAACTGTCAGTGATGTATGGATCAGAATTAATGTAGTAATATTAGTGTGGATCTTGAGACATAGTTCCTACTTAGACTAGTAAGCGTTTTCATGTTTATGAGCCAGTTGTTTGAAAAATCCTGAGTGACCCTGAACTAGAAGATAGCGATTGGGTTTCCTGGATGTGCCCTTAGTTACTGTATACTCTATATGGCCTGTGAATTGACATGCAGACAAAGGAGAGAGCTAGTGAATACTAGAAGGAAAAAAGATAACTTTGACTATAACTTATTAGTAATATGTAGAGATAAATTCCTGAGAAAATAAGGTCTGAGGAAATTATAGGAAATATTAAATCTATGATTCTGTTTACAGTAGAAATGCTGACCAACAAATTCTAGCTGTTTCTTTGTGGGTTATGGAAGTGTCACAGGCCTGTTTATAATTACTGCATCATAGACTCCAGCCTGGATCTATGGACTCATTGGTTGGGTTTGGGTTTACTTAGATTTTTCCAAAGAGACATTTCCTATTGTCAATACAGTTATATTATATAACTCTGTACCAAACATTTATTTCCAAAACTTCTATTCCAGTTTTTTCTTCCTCCTTGCCAATGATTTGCCTCCCCAGAAATGTTGGTATAGTCTTGTTTATTTAGCCCTGAATAGAACTTGCTTGTACCATGCACTGTTCTAAACACCTTCAAAGCATTAATACATTTAACTCTTCATAACAAGCTTATGAGATAGATACTATTTTAGTCACTGTTATTGTTACTCCTTTACAGTTTTCTCAGTTTCCCCCCTTATTCCTCTTATAGTTGAGATTGTACATTTACACAATGCAATACTACTCAGCAGAAAGAAAGACTTTAACTCCTACATTTGGTGATGGCATGGATGGAACTGGAAAATATGATGCTAGACCTATTTTTAAACCAACATGAAAAGTAATAACTTTAAAGTATAAAGAATAATGATTTGTATACATTAAAATTAATAACTTCTATACAAAAAAGTAAATAAAGCTAAAGAAAAGCGATAGCCTAGAATTAGAAATTTGAAATGCATGTAACTAATGAAGGATTTGTATCTAGAGAGCATCGACTCTGAGAATCCAGGTACCTGTTGAAAAGGGCTCCTAGTGCCTAAATGGGATGAAATTAAAAAACAGAACCTAGCAGACACTTTTGAACAGGTTCCTCTCACCCTTGCTGCACTTCAGGGAGAGGCTGCACTAACTGCATTGCATCCTGAACTGTCTGCTTGCTCTATGTTCCTGCTGTCTGAGCTGACACTTATGAAGGAGCTTCTAGAATTGTAAATCAACCAGTGGGCTAAAGACCTTCCCCTTCCAATTGGGGCTGTGCAGTCATGTCCTCACTTGCATCTTCACTGACCAATTACAGAGGCTCCATTTAACTAACCAAGATAATGGTTTTTTTGAACCAGTGAAACTGTGAGGACCTGGAGTTCTGATTTGTATGAGAATGGATCAAGTGGGGATCAGAGGTGAGGACTTCTCTTTATATAACTCAGGTCCCTTCTGGCTTCAAGAGCCTACTTTTGGTTTCTGCCAAAGGCTGTGTTCCATGTTGGACCTGTAACACTCAAGTTGTCTTGCCTGAGCAGAGCAGAGTGGAGTGGAGCTGAAACGCTGGAGTCCAGCACATCAGAGCTGTCTTGCTGGTGTGGAGTAGATTGGAGCTATTTGCAACAGTGGTGCTGAGCTGCAACAACAAGGTCACCTCATTACAGGTCCATCTCACCCCAAGGGCACCTTGCTCCACGGACATCTCAAGCTGTGCTGTTCCACCAATGTGCTATATCACTATTGAGCTGTCTCACCCATGCTCTTTCATAGCTGTGCCATATCACAATTTTGTGCAGTTTTCATTAAATGAAAACCAACTCCCTTCACCATACCCAAACTTAAGGATTCCTACTGACATTGAATAAGCACCAATGATTATCAGTTCATAATTATGCCTATATTCCTATAAGTCAACCTGAAGAGACAAAGAGGAATCCAAGATTACAGTAGAGTAGGTAGAAGCCACATGAGACTGTTAGGAAGGGCAGAGACATGAAAAGGGCTGATTCCTGCTCCTGTGAGGAGCAGCTGAGGTTCTGAAGGAGTATCTCAGCTGCAGGTGGTTGCCTTTGCATGGGGTCTAAACACCAAGCCAGACTACCCAGTCTAGAGCACCAGAGCCCAGAAGAGGTGCCCGTATAACATTATACTGTGCAAAGCAGTGGGTTTTCTGTCCATAGGGAGAAATGAAAGTTCACTAGAGACACAGGGTCCCTATAGAAGAGCCAAGGCCTCAAAATTTCATTCTCAACTACTCACCCTCTGCTCTGGTGGTGGGGAGGGCGGAGTGGACTTGAGTCATGTGAGGAGAGTCTGGGGATTGTGGATCTGGAGAGAGAGCTGAAGGGACAGCCGCCAGGATCCCTGTGCTGAGTCACTCTCCCACACTGCGGATGCTGTCTTTATTGGGTGGAGTCCTCCCTGCTGTGTGGCATTAGTCTGGGAAAAGCAATAGCTTCATCCTCTGCACTCCCTCTTGCCCCACCCTGGAGAGTTTGTGTCTTGCTGAGGAGTCAGCTGCCTTGGCCAGGGTGTAGAGATCTGGGAAGACTCGGGCCATCAGTGACTGAGTCCTTTGGCTTTGTGGTGGGGGCCATGTCCCCCACTTTTTCATGAACCTGACTGACACTTCTCCTCACAGAAGATCCATTAGGACCAACCTCTGGACTTCCAACAGACCCTCAGGATTTGTCAGCCCCATCTGCCTGACTCCAAGTGGCTTTGCCCTTTAGAGGGTGGAGCAGAATCTGGGATAGACTGAGTTGTGTAATTCTGGGGTGGAGGCCACACCCCCACTTTCCCCGAAGCGTGAATGTTACCTCCACTCACATGAGATCCTCTAGCTTCATCCTTCTGCCTTTTGGCAGCCCTGCCCTGCTGAGCTCCATCTCCACCTGGCAGAATCTGGGACAGACTGAATTAGGTGGATGTAAGACGGGGACCATTTTTTCCTTGCATACCCAGCCAGAGCATAACCCTCCCTTCATATGGCCAAATCTTGGTCAGTTTGGGCCTGAGACCCTGTGCCACCACAAAGATGTGCAAGCACCCACAAGGTGGCAGCTAGGCTTGCTATACCTGGGGACATTTGCTTAGTGGCCTCAGACCCAACATTGGCACAAAGTTTGAACCAGTGTCATCATTCTGGTGCACACCACTTTCCCCTGCTTCATCAAGCAGGGGAAACTCACTGAGAACATGTCTCATGCAACTTGACCACCACCAGAGGCTCTTCAGTGACTGAGTCTAACAAGAGACCTACAGGTAGAGGCAGGTGGAAGATATTGGAGTTCCTTGGGACATTTGCTGACCTGTGTCTGTGCCCAGTGCTACTAAATCTGGCCTTGGTTCACAACTTGGTTCTTCCCATGTGCACCTAGGTTCAGCAGAGTCAGCTACAAACTGTGGATTGCTTGCAGCTCCTAACAGGTTGCTCAGGGCCAGGCACAAACAGCATCTAAACTTGGCCAGGACCAAAGTCTATCCCAAGAGGCTCCAGAACCAACACACCCCATGTTTGGTTGGTTTCAGACAACATCAGAGCAAAGGATCAAATAAGCCTCATACGCTGTATATCCAAAGGGAGATCTCAGCAGGCACCAGAACTTGCTTAGGCAAATACCTCTTCATAGAGTAGATGAATTAATAAGAAAGAAGACATATATATATACTGTCTATAAGAGACCCACATCATATTCAGAGATGCACACAGAGTAAAAATGAAGGGATGGAAAAAGATATTTCATGTGAATGGAAAGGGGAGAAAAACTGAGTTAGCAATATTTGTATCAGACAAAGTGGAGTTTAAAATAAAAGCTATAGTAACATATGAAATGGGACACTACTACATAATGATGAAGGAAACAGTCCAGCAATAGGATATAATCCTTGTAAACATGTGTGCACCCTTCATAGGAGCACCTAAATATATAAATTTTGATGGACATAAAGGGAGAGATTGGCAGTAACACAGTCATACTAGGGGATATTACCACCCTATTGACATCAATGGATAGATCCTTCAGACAGATACTCAACAGTGAAATGGTGGCCTTAAATGATACACTAGATAAAATGGATTCTATAGATATCTTCAGAGCATTTTACCCTAAATTATCAGAAGATACATTCTATTCAAGTGCACATGGAACATTTCCTAGGATGGACCACATGTTAGAACATAAAACAAGTCTCAATAAATTTAAGAAGTATGAAATTATATTAAGCATCATCTCTAACCATAATGGTATGAATCTAGAAGTCAACCATAGGAAGAAAACTGAAAAACACACAAAGAAGTGGAGGCTAGATAAAGTATTACTAAACAATAAGATCAAGGGGAAAAACTAAAGATATATTGAAACATATGAAAAATGAGAACACAACAACCCCAAATCTATGGGACACAGTGCAAGCTGTCTTAAGAGGGAAATTCATAGCATTACAGGCCTACCTCAAGAAATTAGAAAAGTCTCAAACAATCTAATTTACACTTAAAGGAACCAGAAAAAGAACAAAACAAAGTGCAAAATGAATAGAAGGAATGAAACTATAGAGTCCAAAGCAGGAATATACAAAATAAAGGAAAAGAAAACACAAAAGGTCATTGAAATCAAAGTTGATTCTTTGAAAAGATAAACAAGTTTGGCAACTTTTTAACCAGACTCATAAAGAAAATAAGAGCCCTGGCAGGTGTGGCTCAGTGGATTGAGTGCTGGCCTGTGAACAAAAGGGTTGCCAGTTTGATTCCCAGTCCTGGCACATGCCTGGGTTGTGACCAAGTCCCCAGTAGGGGGCATATGAGAGGTAACCACACATTGATGTTTCCCTCTCTCACTTCTCTTCCCCTCTCTGTAAATAAACAAACAAACAAACAAACAATAAATAAATAAATAAACAGTAAATAATGTTTTAAAAAAGAAAAAGAAAAAAGAGAGGACTCAAGTAAATAAACTTCAGAATGAAAGAGAAGTAACAACTGATATCAAATAAATACAAAGGATTGAAAAAAAAGTATTTTTCACAACTATATGCCAAAAAATTGGACAATCTGGACAAAGTGGATACATTCCCAGGTCATAAAATCTTCCTAAACTTAATCAGGAATAATCATAGAACCTGGACAGACAGATTACAATGAATGAAATTGAAGCAGTAATAAAAAATATAGCAAAAGACATTGAAATAGAAAATGGGATGACAGTATCCAGAGGGGAGAGGGGACAGAATTTCAGGGAAAAAGGGAGGGGATTATAGGAACAAGTATAAAGGACACATGGACAAAAGCTAAGGGGGGTGGAAATGGGAGGGAGGTGGGGAGCACCGGGGGGGTGGACTGGGACTGGAGTAAATGACAGAAAACTGTACTTGAATAACAATTAAAATAAAAAATAAAAGAAAAGAAAATAAAACTTCCCAAGAAACAAAAGTCCCATACTGTTTGGCTTCAAAGCTGATTTTACTAAATATTCAAGGAACTAACACCTATCTTTTTCAAATTGTTCCAAAAAATTAAAGAAGAGGATAACCCCCATGCACATTTTATGAGGCCAGCATTATCCCAATTGCAAAACCAGATAGAGACACTACAAAGAAAGAAAATTATAGACCAGAGTACCTGGTGAACATGTATGCTAGATATTAAACAAAATATTAGCAAAGCAGGTCCAGAAATACATTAAAAGGATCATACACCATGATGATGTGGGGGGTATTTTGGGAATACTAGTTTGGTACAATATCTGTGAATAAATAAATACAATTTACCACAAAAACAAAATGAAGGGTAAAAACCATATGATTATATCAATACGTGCAGAAAAAGCATTTGATAAAATTCAGTAACAATTTATAATAAAAACTCTCAGCAAAATGTGAATAGAGGGAACATACATCAACATAATAAAGGCAATATATGACAGACCCACAGCTAACATCATACTCAATGGTCAAACACTAAAACTGCTTTCTTTAAGATCAGGAATAAGACAGGGAGGTCTGCTTTCACCATTCTTATTCAACATACTACTGGAAGTCCTAGCCACAGTAAATCAGGAAAGAAAAAAAAAGCATCTGAATTGGAAAGGAATGAGTTGAAAGTATCATTATTTGCCAGTGAAATGACACTGTATATAGAGAACCCTAAACATTTCAACAAATAACTACTAGAAGTGATAATGAATTGAGTAAAGTAGAAGATACAAATATCTAGCTGTCAGTTTCCTTTTTTATATGCCAATAATGAACTATCAGAAACAGAAACTAAGAACACACTTCCACTTATAATTCAATAAAAAATAATAAATGCCTAGGAATAAATTTAACCAAGGATTTAAAAGACCTGTACTCTGAAAATTATGACACTGGGAAAGAAATTGAAAGTACAAATAAGTGGAATCATATACTGCGTTCATAGATAAGAAGAATTAACATCATTAAAGTGTTGATACTTTCCAAAGCAACCTGTAGATGCAATGCAATTCTTTTCAAGATACCAATGGCATATTTCAGAGGACTAGGACAAATTTTGCAAAAGTTTATATGAAAGCACAAAGGACTTCGAATAGCCACAGCAATCTTGTGAAAGAACAAAGTTGGAGGATTCATGCTATCTGATATCAAAATATGCTATATGGCTGTAGTAATCAAAACATTATGGTCCTGGCATAAAACAGACATACGTAATCCAAAAATAAACCCACCCCTTTATGGTCAATTAATATTTGACAAAGAGGGCAAAAGCATACAATGGGGTAAAGATAGTCTACTCATTAAATGGTGTTGGGATACCTGCAAAAAAATAATGAAAGTAGACCACCCTCTTACACCATACACAAAAACAAACTTAAATAATTAAAGATTTAAATCTTAGACTCATAACCATAAAAATCCTTGGAGATACATAGGCAGTAAAATCTTGAACATTTCTTTTAGCAATATTTTTCTGATATAACATCTTGGGTAAGGGAAATGAAAGAAAAAAAAAAAACAAATAGGACTACATCAAACTAAAAAGTTTCTACACAGCAAAGGAGACTATTGACAAAATGAAAAGACAGCCCACTTCATGAAACTGCCAATGGTATACTTGATAAGGAGTTAATACCCAAAATTTATAGCGAACTTATAAAACTCAACAAGAAAATCCCCAAAACAATTTAATTAAAATATGGGCAAAGGACCTAAATAGACACTTCACCAAAGAGGACCTACAGATGACCATTAGACATATGAAAAAATGCTCAATGTCACTAATTATCAAAGAAGTGCAAATTAAAACCACAATAAGATATCATCTCTTATATTTCAGAATGGCTATCATCAATAAATCAACAAACAACAAGTGTTGACAAGGATATGGAGAAAAGGGAACCCATGCGTCTTGGGTTTTTTTTTTTTTTTTGGTAGTTGATTACTCTAGAGTTTTATTTTTTTTCTTATTTTTTTATTTTAATTGTTATTCAAGTACAGTTTTCAGTCTTTTACTCCCATCCCAGTTTACCGCCCCCAGTGCTCCCCACCTCGCTCCCATTTCCACCCCCCTTAGTTTTTATCCATGTGTCCTTTATACTTGTTCCTATAATCCCTTCCCTTTTTACCCTGAAAATCCCTTCCCTCACCCCTCTGGTTACTGTCATCCCATTTTCTATTTCAATGTCTTTGGTTATAGTTTGCTTGCTTGTTTGCTTTGTTGCTTAGGTTCCTGTTAAAGGTGAGATCATATGGTATTTATCTTTTACCGCCTGGCTTATTTCACTTAGCATAATGCTTTCCAGTTCCATCCATGCTGTTGCATAGGGTAGGAGCTCCTTCTTTCTTTCTGCCACATAGAATTCCATTGTGTATATGAACCATAGTTTTTTGATCCATTCATTTACTGATGGGCACCTAGGTTGCTTCCAACACTTGGCTATTGTAAATTGTGCTGCTATGAACATCGGGGTGCATAGGTTCTTTTGAATTGGTGTTTCTGGGTTCTTGGGATATAATCCTAGCAGTGCAATTGCTGGGTCAAAAGGTAGTTCCATTTTTAGTTTTTTTAGAAAATTCCATACTGTTTTCCATAGTGGTTGTACCAGTCTGCAATCCCACCAACAGTGAACTAGGGTCATCTTTTCTCCACAACCTCTCCAACACTTGTTGTTTGTTGCTTTGTTTATGATGGCCATTCTGACAGGTGTAAAGTGGTATCTCATTGTGGTTTTAATTTGCATTTCTCTGATGGCTAGCAATATTGAGCATCTTTTCATGTGTCTCTGAATTCTCTGTATGCCCTCCTTGGAGAAATGCCTGTCCAAGTCCTTTGCCCATTATTTAATTGGGTTGCTTGTCTTCTTGGAGTGGAGTCATGTAAGTTCTTTGTATATTTTGGAGATTAAGCCCTTGTCTGAGGTATCATTGGCAAATATGTTTTCCCATATAGTTGGTTCTCTTTTTATTTTAATGCTGTTTTCTTTAGCTCTGCAGAAGCTTTTTATTTTAATGAGATCCCATTTGTTTATTCTTTTCTTTATATCCCTTCTCTGGGGGACATATCAGTAAAAATGTTACTGTGTGAGATATCTGAGATTTTCCTGCCTATGTTCTCCTCTAGGGTTTTAATGGTGTCATAGCTTATATTTAAGTCTTTTATCCATCTTAAGTTTATTTTTGTGTATGGTGTAAGTTGGTGCTCGAGTTTCATTTTTTTGCACGTAGCTGTCTAGTTTTCCCAACACCATTTGTTGAAGAGACTATTTTTACTCCATTTTATGGTGTTGCCCCCTTTGTCGAATATTAACTGACTGTAGTGACTTGGGTTTATTTCTGGGCTCTCTGTTCTGTTCCATTGGTCTATGTGCCTGTTTTTATGCCAGTACCAGGCTGTTTTGACTACAGTGGCCTTGTAATACAGTTTGGTATCAGGTATTGTGATCCGTCCTAGGTTGTTTTTCTTTCTCAAAATTGAAGCTGCTATTCGGTGTCATTTATGGTTCCATATAAACTTTTGAAGTGTTTGTTCTATGTCTGTGAAATATGCCATTGGTATTTTGATAGGTATTGCATTGAATCTGTATATTGCTTTGGGTAATATGGCCATTTTGATGATGTTAATTCTTCCAATCCATGAACACGGTATATGTTTCCATATATTTTTGTCTTCCTTGATTTCTTTCTTCAGCGTTGTGCAGTTTTCTGCATACAGGTCTTTTATATCCTTGGTTAGGTTTACTCCTAGGTATTTTATTTTATTTTTTGCTATATCGAGTGGGATTGTTTCTTGATTTCTGCTTCTGCTGTTTCATTGTTGGTATACAAAAATGCCTTTGATTTCTGGATATTGACTTTGTATCTCGCTCTTTTGCCAAATTCATTTATTAGGTTGAGCAGTTCTTGGGTGGAGTCTACAGGATTTTCTATGTACACTATCATGTCATCTGCAAACAGTGACAGATTTGTTTCCTCCTTTCCGATTTGGGTGCCTTCTATTTTCTTTTCTTGTCTGATTGCTGTGGCTAAAACTGCCAATACTATATTGAATAGAAGCGTTGAAAGTGGACAACCTTGTCTTGTTCCTGATCTTAGTGGGAAAGCTTTTAGTTTTTGTCCATTGAGTATGATGTTGGCTGTAGGTGTCTCATATATGGGCTTTATTATGTTGAGAAATGATCCCTTTATTCCCATCTTGCTCAGTGTTTTCATCATAAATGGGTGCTGTACCTTATTGAATGCTTTTTCTGCATCTATTGATATGATCATGTGATTTTTGTCTTTGTTTTTGTTTATGTAGTATATTACATTTACTGATTTGCTAATATTGAACCATCCTTGCATTCCTGTGATGAATCCCATTTGGTCATGGTGTATGATCTTTTTAATGTATTGTTGGATGCAGTTTGCCAATATTTTGTTGAGGATTTTAGCATCTATGTTCATCAGCGATATTGGCCTGAAGTTTTCTTTGTTTCTTGTGTCTTTATTTGGTTTTGGGATTAGGATGATGCTGGCTTCATAGAAGGAGTTTGGGAGTCTTCCATCACTTTGGATTTTTTGGAATAGTCTGTGAAGGATAGGGGTTAGTTCTTGCTTAAATGCTCTGTAGAATTCTCCTGTGAACCCATCTGGTCCAGGGCTTTTGTGTGTTGGGAGTTCTTTGTTCACTGCTTCAATTTCATCTGCTGTTATTGGTCTGTTCAGGCTTTCTGCTTCTTCTTCGTTTAGATTTGGAAGATTGTATTTTTCAAGAAATTTGTCCATTTCACCTAGGTTTTCAAAATTCTTGGCATATAGCTCCTCATAGTAATTTCTTACAATCCTTTGTATTTCCGTGGTGTCAGTTGTAATGTCTCCTCTTTCATTTCTGATTGTGTTTATTTGGGTCCTCTCCCTTTCCTTCTTGATGAGCCTGCTTAAAGGCTTGTCGATTTTGTTTATTTTTTTCAAAAAACAAGCTCTTGGATTCATTGATCCTTATTATTGTGCTTTTGGTTTCTATGCCATTTAATTCTGCTCTGATTTTGGTTATTTCCTTCCTTCTACTAGCCCTGGGCTGTCTTCATTGTTGTTCCTCGTGTTCTTGTAGGCATAGGTTTAGGTTGTTTGTTTGAAATGTTTCTATCTTTTTTAGGTAGACCTGTATTGCTATGAACTTCCCTCTCAGTACTGCCTTTGCTGTGTCCCATAAATTTTGGTTTGTCATAAGTTCATTTTCATTTGTTTCCAGAAAGTTTTGATTTTTTCCTTCATTTCATTTTTGACCCATTCATTGTTTAATAGCATACTACTCAGTCTCCATGATTTTGAGTGTTTTGGGTTTTTTTCCTTGGGGTTGGTTTCTAATTTCAGTCCCTTGTGGTCAGAGAAAGTGCTTGGTATGATTTCAATTTTCTTGAATTTGTTGAGGCTTGTTTTGTGTCCTATCATGTGGTTTATCTTTGAAAATGTTCCATGTGTGTTTGAATAGAATGTGTATTTAGCTTCTTTTGGATGCAGGGCTCTATATATATCAATTAAGTTCATTACATCTAGGGCATTGTTCAATGCCACAATATCTTTGTTGATATTTTGTTTGGAAGATCTGTCCAATTTTTAGAGTGGGGTGTTAAAATCCTCTACTATAATTGTGTTGCTATCAATATCTTTCTTGAAGTCCTCTAAGATTTTCGTTATTTATTTGGGTGCTACTATGTTGGGTGCATATGTATTTACAATGTTTATGTTTTTTTGGTGGAGTCTTCCCTTGGGTATTATGATGTGACCTTCTGGGTATCTCTTTATAGCTCTTTTTTTGAAGTCTTTTTTGTGTGATATGAGTATTGCTACCCCAGCTTTTTTTTTCCTGTCCATTTGCTTGGAAAATTTGTTTCCAGCCCTTCACTTTCAGTCTGTGTATGTCTTTTGTTCTCAGGTGGGTCTCTTGTAGGCAGCATATGTACGGGTCATGCTTTCTTATCCATTCAGCTATTCTGTTTCTTTTGATTGGAGCATTTAATCCATTTACATTTAAGGTTATTACAGATAGGTACTTATTCGTTGTAATTTTTGTACCTATGTTCCCCTCTGTCTCTCTCTTTTCCCTCCTTTCCTCAGAGCAGTCCCTTTAGCCTCTCTTGCAGAGCTGGATTGGTGGATGCATATTCTTTTAGACTCTTTGGTCTTAGAAGCTTTTTATTTGGCCTTCTATCTTGATTGAGAGCCTTGCTGGGTAAAGCAGCCTAGGTTGCAGGCCTGTGGTTCTCATTACTTGGAATATTTCTTGCCATTCTCTTCTGGCTTGGAGTGTTTCCATTGAGAAGTCAGCAGCTAACCTTATTGGGGCTCCCTTGTATGTTACTTTCTTCTTCTCCCTTGCTGCCTTTAAGATTCTCTCTTTGTCTTGGAATTTTGCCATTTTAATTATGATGTGTCTTGAAGAGGGCCTCTTTGGTTTCCTCTTGATTGGGACTCTCAGTGTTTTCTGTATTTGTGGGACTTTTTCCCTCATCAAATTAGGGAAGTTTTCCATCATTACTTTTTCAAATAGATTTTCTATCCCTTGCTCTTCTTCTTCTCCTTCTGGTATCCCTATTATATGGATATTATTCCATTTCATATTGTCTTGCATTTCTCTTAATCCCTCTTCATTCTTTCTCAGCCTTTTTTTCCTTTACATTCTCCTTCTGGGGTTTTTTTTTTTCTACTTCCTCCTCTAACTCACTGATCCAATCTTCTGTTTTATTTATCCTGCTTTTGATTGCTTCCACTGTGTTCTTCAGTTCAGCCATCATATTCTTCATTTCCTCTTGGCCCTTGTTTCTATTTTCTTTTTCATGTTGGTGTAGTTTGCAGAGAGCACATTGTAGCTCTCCTGTAGTTTCTGGTATTTTTTTGTCATGTCACGGCACTTCCTGATAACCAGTTCTTTGAATTCAATACCTGATAGCTGACTTGCTTCCATTTCGTTTAGCATTGTTTCTGGGGCTTCCTCTTTTCCTTTCATTTGGGGATTGTTTCTTTGTTTTCTCATTGTTTGTGAGACTCTTCTTGATAGCTTCTGCTTCTTAAATGGATTTGTTCTGGTTCCCAGGGTTTATGGTGTGAACTGCTGTGGTAGAATGCCTGCGAGATTCAGTTGTCTCCTTCGGGTATCCTGGTGTTCACCACTTCCACCTACTCTTTTTTGTACTCAGTTGGAGGGGGAGGCAAAATGGTTTAAGACAGCAGGGGCGTATTCTATGATATTTACGGTAGTAGCCAGTATAAGAGATAGGAGATCTTTTGGCTATGTGTAGTGTTAACCTTGTTCCTCAACCCAACTGGCCACTTTTAAGAAAGGAGGGAAGAAGATAAGACTTTTGTTGGTAAGGGAAGGGTTGTGAGTTGGATCTAGAAAGCAGTGAAGTTGTGGGAGGTCAGATTCTGGGGTAAGGTGAGAGTAAAGGGTAGTACATAGGTGAAGCATGTGAGAGAATCATGTTAACCTCCCTAATAATAGAGTTCAGGAGACTGATGTGGGCTTGTATCCGGGGAGGGTGCTTTGAAGTATTTACACTTGTGTGGAACAGCAGTTATTTATAATAATATTAGAGCAACATTCATATGCCAGAATGTATGTGATCTGAATAACTTGAACAGTGGGTATAGGACTTTCAGTAGTGTGCTGATGGAACACAATTCATGTGAAGGACAGTAAATTGGCAATATAATGTAGAAGAGAGAACAGAGGAAACCTGTCAAATGGTACAATATACCCTGCCAAGCAAAGAAGACTATAGAGAAAGAAGGGCAATACAAAAATACTATTTCAATAAAAGATGTAAGAATAATGAAAAAAGGAGAAAATAATAATAATCCAAATATGCAGCAACTTGCAATAGTCGAGTGAAATTTGTCTCAGTGTCTCAGCTGTTGGATTACCCATTGTTTGAGTCCACTTCAGGTCCTTTCACAATTCCAAGTTTTTCTCTCGCCTGTGGGTAATAAAAAAAATAAGAAAGGAGAGATAAAATTTGAAAGAAAGTGTGCAGTACTAAATCAAGAAAGAAGGGAAGAGAGGAAAAAGCAATTGGAGAGTAAAACAGTAGTGAAATTTTAAAAAATAATAGTAACAGAAAGATTACTTTAAAAAAAAAGCATTTAAAAAAACAACAACAATAAAAAAGCCACACCTGTTGTTGGTTTCAAACTGGCCAAACCGGTTTTTCTTGTCTTGCTGGCTGCAGGAGGCTGGGGAGTGATTGGTGTGGCATTTCTCCCTTCCTGATGTTTACTCATCCTTTCTTGCAAGCACTGTCCCAGCAGCTAGTCTGAGTCCTTTCCCCAATATCTTCGATGTGGGAGTCCTGGTTTTCTTCAGAGCGCTTTTCCCCGATGGTTATCACTAGACACTGGGGTGTAGGGACGCCCACTCAGCTAGGCTGCCTCCATCCAGCAAATTTGGGCCCAAGCACTTCCCTTCCCAGTGCTACCAGGATGGAGTCATTGTGCTTTTCCTTTAACCCTGGGGTGTCTGCACCCAGCTGGGCTGGGAGTCAGCTTCGAGGCTGTCACAGCAGATTCCCCAGCCCCTCTGTTTGATAAATTCCTCCTACTCAAGCCTGGTGCCCCACGTAGCCCAATTCTCCAGGCAGCCCAGTGACTACTGGGGTCAGCGTACGTCACAACCTGACTCTCAGCTCTCCCAAGACGGTGCCCACAGACTTCGCGAGTAATCACAGCCCCGTGCATCTTGCCTCTTTGTCCTTATTCCCCTGTCCTTGACCAGAACTCTGCTGGTGTTGCTCCAACCCTGGTCTGTCAGGGAGGGAGGGAGTAGGTGACCCAGCTCTCTCCCGCCCTCGTGTGCTGTTGGTGAGAATTGCAGATTGGTGCGGTCAATGTGGAAACAAAATGGAGTTTCCAAACAAAATTAAAAATGGAACTTCCTTATGACCCAGCAATGTCACTTCTGGGAATGTTTTCAAATAAACCCCAAATTGTAATTGGAAAGAATATATGCATCCCTATATTCACTGCAGCATTATTTACAATAACCAAGGTTTGGAAGCAGTTGCAGTGTCCTTCTCTAGGTGAGTGGATGAAAAGCTGTGATACATTTCACATTAGAATACTACTCAGCCATAGAAAGAAGGACATCTTATCCTTTTCTACAGTGTGGATTGTCCAGGGGTACATTATCTTGAGTAACATAGAAAGACAAGTCCCATGTTATTTTACTCATTTGTGGAACCTAACTAATACAATTAGCTAATAAAATAGAAGCAGACTGATTGGTAGAGAATACATTGACAGTTGTCAGATGGGTGGTAGTTTGTGGGGCTGGTGGAGAATGGTGGAAGTATTAAACAAAACAAAACAAAAAAACACTCACAGACAGCAGTAAGGTGATTATCAGAGTGAAAGAGGAGTTGGGGTAGCTCAAAGTGGGATAGATGGTGCTAGAAGGAACCGTAGCCTGGATGGTGAACCCACAGTACATTATACAGATGACATAGTATATAATTGTACACTTCAAACATATATAATGTTAACCAATTTCACCCCAATAAATTCATGTATTGATAAAAAGTAGAAAGAAAAAGAAAAAATGTCCAGCTGAAAAATGGGCAAATGATATTAAAGAAAAGAAAAGGAAAAAATATAAAATCCCCCTTTTCTTCATGTTCAAATATAGTTGTCTTCATTTTCCCCTCACTACTGCCCCCTGCTCCACCTTCCCCACCTCCCATCCTCAACCCTATCCTCTGGCTTTGTCCATGTGTCCTTTATACATATGTCGGTGATGACCCTTCCTCTATTTTCCCCCATTACCCTTCTCCCCCATCCCCTCTAGTTACTGTCAGTTGTCTTTTATTTCAATGTCTCTGGTTATATTTTGCTTGCTTGTTTGTTTTGTTCATTAGGTTCCACTTATAAGTGAGATCATATGGTATTTGTTTTTTACTGCCTGGCTTATTTCACTTAGCATAATGCTTTCCAGTTCCATCCATGCTGTCACAAAGGGTAGGAGCTCCTTCTTTCTTTCTTCAGCATAACAGTCCATTGTGTAAATGCACCACAGGTTTTTGGTCCACTCATTTACTGATGGTCACTTAGGTTGTTTCCAGCACTTGACTCTTGTAAATTATGCTGCTATGATCATTGGGGTGCGTAGGTTCTTTTGAATTGGTGATTCAGGATTCTTAGGGTATAATCCCAACAGTGGAATTGCTGGGTCAAAAGGCAGTTCCATTTTTAGTTTTCTGAGGAAATTCCATACTGTTTTCCACAGTGGCTGCACCAGCCTGCATTGCCACCAATATCATACTCAATGGGCAAAAACTATAAGCTTTCCCACTGAGATCAGGCACAAGACAAGGTTGTCTGCTTTCACTACTTTTATTCAACATAGTATCAGAAATCCTACCCACAGTGATCAGGCAAGAAAAAAAATAAAAGACATCCCAGTTGGAAAGGAGGGAGTAAAACTGTCACTGTTTGGAGATGACATGATAATGTACATAAAACCTTAAGCCTAAGAAATGATGCTTAATTTCTCCATTTGTGAGAAATGCAACTTAGAGTTCCATAAGATGCTATGCCTCTTCTATCAGATTGATAAAACTTTAGTCTGACAGTAACAAATTGGTGAAAATATGGATCATGGTGGAAGCACAAATGGGTTTTAACCACTTTGAACAGCAATTTGGCAAAATCTAAGCTAGATGATGATGTGTGTGCTTGATGACTCAGCATTCTACCTGTATGTATAACTTATAGCAAAGAAACAGAGAAACTGAAAATAATGACCACTAGTAGGAGAACAAAATAAATTTATAATATTCACACAGGAATGTGTCCAGTTTACAATAAAATGAATGAGCCAAATCTACATTTATGAATATAGCTAAATTATGAAATTAAAATATTCAATAAAAATAGTAAGTTGCAGTGTAAAGTTTAGAAATACATAACAGGATATTTGTATTATTTATAGATTCATCGAAACACATACACACATAAACTATATATACAATAACATAAACACAGCAATGCATGACCTTTTTAGTATAGTGGTTACTTCTGGTTGAAAAAGGAGAATAAGGTTAAGGAGAAATACAAAAGGGGCTATGCCTGTGTCTGTACCATTTTGTCTCCTAAAGATATGAAGCAAATATGCTAAGATATTAATATTTTAACAGTGTAGATGGGTAAGGGGCAATAATATTTATATTATTTTCTGTAGTTTTCTAGTCCTACATGTTCTGTCATGTTTGAAATGTTTCACAATAGTAAAATAAAAAATAAATTTAATAATTTAAAAACTAACTCACATCGGTAATATTCCTTAATTTTCTTTTTAAAAACATTTTTGAAGCATTGTTGTGATATTGAGATGAACTTCCAAAATTTTTTATGTTATGTGAACAGCATTTTTCCCCCAAAAATTTATATTCAGTTCTTACTGGCTTATAGTTTAATGTATTTTGTAATACCTCATTGTTTTTGTTGTTTCTGTAAGATGTTTCTGCGGCTTTCTGGATTTTCACAGAATTATTTGGAATTTTAAAGGCACAGCTTTCTGTGTCTAGCCATCTGTATATCAAGAAAGTGGTATAATAAGAGGATGAAACTAATGTGAGCAAATATTAAAATATTATGGGTTTTGGATATATATATATTAAAACTTATTTTCAGAAAAGTGTGGTTGGCATATCTACAATATAGAGACATCATAGCTAAAAAGTAGGTAAGCCTTTTAACTTATACATAAATATATGGACATTTTTGCAAATTCAATTATATAAGCAAGTCATTGTGTGAATCATAGAGTGTTTTTGTAACGTAAACTCATATTCTAATACATGTTTCTATGGAACATAATATAGTAATTAATAAATAATAATACAAGAATGAACTCTATTTCATGTACTCACAATCTGCATTTTTATTTTTTATTTTATCATGTATGTTTGTACAGTTGTTCCACATTTTACTCCTTTGCTCCCCTCCACCCAGCCTGCCTCCAACTTGCTTTTACTGCACCCTGCATGTTAATATGTTACTTTTGGGTTTCCATATAAAACCTCTCTGAAAGGACAATGAACTTAACCTCCAAAATAACCTACATTGTTGGAGCCCTGAATTTTTATGTAGGAAAATAATTGCAAGGATTTAAATATTCAGTGTTACTAGAGTCTCCATATATGTTTATGCTTGAAATACTTTTCTGTCCTGACCCAAAAGTGGGGAAGAGTTCATGAAACCAAGAGGGATATGATTTTACTTTTGCCACAGACTTCACCCTATTCTCTGATCAAGGAACTCTAAGAGTCATGGAACAAATTATCTTTGAGTACCTCAGAATGTGTAGCAGGAGGTAAAGGTAAAGAAAACCTTTCATTGGCTGGAGGTTACTGTGACTGACTTTAAAAAAAAATTATAGTAACATTAGTTAACATCGTATAAATTTTAGGTATATAACATTATAATTCGATATCTGTATGCTCACCACCAAAAGTCTAGTTTCTTTCTCTTACCATATATTTGATCTGCTTTTTGAGAAAAAAATAAATAAACATCAATGAAGTAATATGTAAATATATTTTAATAGTTCCAGAAGCTTAGGTTTTTTATCTTTAATTTTTAAAATTATTAAAAATTTAAGATACAATCGACATATAACATTGTGTTTTAGGTGTACAAATGTTACATGATTTGATGTATGTACACTTAGACTTTTATAACTACAAAATATCTGAGATATGATCAGCAATAAGCAGGAATTATTTTATAAATTGTTAAAATTCCTTCCTCGGATTTTCAATTATAGATATATTATTATTGTATTTATTTTTATTATAAGTAACATTGCTACTAAGTAAATGCCATTTATTGGGTACCTACTAGGTGCTAGGTGCTATGCTAAGCAATTTGTATCTAATTATAATTTTCTTAGATGAGAAAATTGTAGCTCAGAGAAGTTAATTTACCCACAGGCACAGAACTAAGTGAGATTAGGATTAAAGTCAGGCTTGTTTTTTCAATAAATTTTATTTATTGATGTTTATTTATTATCTTTTATAAATGGCTGTGTTATATAGTGAAATGAACTCTGAGTCTGAAATGGCTTATATTTGTTTCTTGAACTCCTTGATGTCAGAGTTCCATGCAGATTGCTATTCTGGCAGTTCTGGTTGCCTATCGTTTTTAGATTGGTTGTTATCCTTCTATTGGTTGTGTGAGAAAGCTAAGTGTTTCTACCTACTCCTGCATCTTGGCCAGAACCCCCTGATTTAATCTCTATTGCATTTTTTCCATTATCATATAATCCCTCATACCACCCTCTCCTCAGCAATCACCATGGTATTGCCCATGTCTGTGAGCCCTTTTTCCTTTTTGCTTAATCCCTCCATCCCCTAACCCAACCCTCATTAGCTGCCATCTGCTCTCCTTCAATTGACCATTGATCAACTTTATGTTCCCATAATGCCTCATAAATTTGGCCGCCATTTTCTAAATTGATCCTTTCAAGAATTCTACAATATCTTTATGTAGAAAAGGTGGCCAACTTTTAGAGGCATTATGGGAAGATAGGGTTGATCACTGGTCAATGGGAAAGAAGTCAGGATTAAGTTAGAGTTCAAGCAAATCACCCAGTACAGAGTTAGACTCTCTCTCCTCCCCAATTCTGAGGGGAAAGAGTACCTCAACTGCCAATGGCCTAATTGTGGTACCATATGTAAATTTAATTGTGTTCATGCTGGAATCTAGTAATCTACCCTAGTGAAGAAACACAGGAAAAAACCATCTCAAGACCCTGCCAGTTGATAGATTTGAGCCTTCTGATCCAAATACTTCCTCATGAGTTTTCTATACCTTAGTTTCATCAATCATGAAGATCATAAAACTCATCCTATGGGATTATAAACATATTTCATTATATGAAATAGCATATAAAAAGTATTTCAAGGTTCTTGGCTCATAAAAGACTCTCAGTTAACAGTAACATCAAGATGCTGTACTTTTTAAGCCCTCTATCTTGCTGGTCTTCAGCAGCACATCACTCAGAGAGCTTTGGTCTGGGGTCCTTGACTTTGTGTTCAGAGTCAAGCAGTACAAAGTGGTGGTTAACATATTGGCTTTGGATCCAGGATAGACTTCCAGCTTGACTGCTAAATGATGATGAGCTTAAAAGGTTATTTAATTTTCTAAACCTTGGTTTACTCATCTTTAAAATGAGCATGATGATGGTACCTACCTCACAGGTTAATGTGAGAAATAAATGAAATAATTCATGTAAACTGCCTAGCACAGCATCTTGCACTTGGTACATGTTTAGTAAATAGTTGCTTTGATTTGAAAAATTATAAATGTTATTAACTGATATTTCTATTAAGATCATATAGATAGGAGGTGATAAGTCTATGACCAAACCAAAATCTATCCACATCTTATGCCTTTTCTGGTGTAGAACACTTCCTGTGTATATTTGAATATTTCCAGTAACCTGACTGCCAGTATGTTCCCTGTTATTAGAAATATTTCAATATACACAATATAATTTTTGAGGATCATAGGAAACAATAGATGATTTTTAAGGTCCTTTGTCCTCTGAAGTTCTTATGATTCTCTGGATAACGTAGGCAGTTCCTAAATAGAAACATTATGCTTTAAGCATTGTTTGTGAGTTAGTTGTTGGAAACTTGAAGTTTATTTGCTCTAAGATATACTTTTATATAGAATTTGGAGACCATGTAGAAGAAAAAGGAAGAGGTGCTGTTATAATTAAATTTAAACCTAAAAGCCTCATATTGTTTTCCTTCTTCCAACATCCATATCTAAATAAACCTAGTCTCAGAAAGATTTTATGAGAAAAAAATCCACCACACTAGTTCAAGCTAATGAGATTGAGACCCTTTTGTCACAGGTGTGCACAGGTGTGCACAGGTAACCAGGTTCTTAGTGATCGAGGACAAAGAATTGAACCGAACACACAAAGTTTATAGCATAAAGAAAGAGGGAAGATTTATTAAGTGATAGTACACATCACAGGACACGGGAGTGGGCCAGCTCTGAGCAGAGGAAAGAAAGGCCCCCATGGGCTGGAGGATTCTATTTTTTTATAGGGGCAGAAGCCCCTCCTGCTAGTCTTTGGCGGGCTTTTCCTGCACAGGTACAAGGAGTTGGATTTCAAAGCTACTGCGCATGTGTGGTTTCCCATGACTTTCTTGATTGGCTACTGGAGAAGGGAGTCTCACAGTGTTATTTCATTATAATGATATTATAATGAATCAGGGGTAGGGTGCAGGCGCATTCTATGATTCAGAGTTATCTCAGAAAACAGGAACAACCCATCTTAGGGGTCTTTGTCATGTATAGATGTTTTCTACCTCAGCCCTGCGGGGCCTCTGGAGCTTCTTTCCTGACTACCTCCTGCCTCACTTTCATTGTTATCAAGCAGTCATGTACTTATTAATTTAACAAATATTGAATGTCAATTATGTCCTAAGTTCTAGACATAAAACACTCAAGAAACAGTTTGTTTATCTAGGTGAGAGGATATAGTGATTGTTGGACAAATTCAGGATATCTAAAATTCATGATTTTTTATAAGGAGGAAGATTGGAGGCAATACATTTTAAATCTATTATTGCCATAGTCCAAGTATAAAGAATCAAGGGCCTGGGTTGTTACTGTAATCGTGGGAACAGAGGAATAAAACTTAACTTTTGAAAAGTTGAATCTATATAACAATTTTATATATTATATAAATATATATATATATAATATATGGAATGATGAAAAGAAAGGTCTAGATTTAGCCAAGGGTGCAAGGTCAGGCAAGGGAGGGATACTAGGTTTATGAGGGAACTGGAAATCGTATCATCCACAGACAGGCATTTATGGGAATGATAGCTCATTTGAGTGGAAATATCCCATGATAACTAGAAAAAGGGAACTGGGGAAAAGTCAGGGCTAGAAATATTGATTGAGTGTCATCTGCATAGAAATGACAGGGTTACTTAGGTGAGTAAAAGAGAACAAAGAATATTGGGACTGAAAGAAAAAGTTAAATGAATTACTAAAAGAAACAGAAATGGCCAAAGAGGTATTATAAATTCAAAAATTTTGGTGTTATAGGATCTAAAGATCGGATAGTCAGCAACATCAAATACTTTACAGAGCACAGGCAGGATGTGGACTATGAAGAGTATGGAGTTTCATAAGTGCTCACTGGAGACCCTTGAGCAGTGGACAAGAAAATAAATTGGTGACCAAGTCAGATTTCAGAGGATCAAGTAGTAATGACAGACTGGAAACAGATAACTAAGGTGGTAACAAAAAAGGTTAAGAATGCAAAGAAAACTTTTCAGGTGTAAAGTTGTTTCTGATTGACAGCAATATGGAAGATAATGGGATCATGATAGGCAGATTTAAGATGCTTCAAAGAGAGAATGTTACCCCCTGTCAAGTTTCTTTATGTCTGGTTTCATCTTTGTCTTTCCATTATCTGGATTGATGGTGGTTATAACAATCCCTTGCTGAAAGACCCTTTCTTCTGGGTTTCTCATTGCCATTGGAAATCCAGTATTCTTAGCATAGCAGATAGGATGCCTTGCAGTCTGATTCCTGCTTTGTTTTTCATTTTATCTTTTGCTATTCAGGACACAGGAGATTTAGATTATTTCCAGGTTAGTTCTTCATTGCATCGCTCTCTCTCTGCCTGAAAGATCCTTCCACTCATCTTTCACATGTAAAATTCTAATTCATCATTCAACATTTGGCTCAAATGTCACCTTATATTTTAGTTGATTCCTAACTCCCAGGTTCAGGTCAGGTCTCTTTTTTTGGTGCATTAACTATAAGTTGTCCATTCATATTTTTGTCTCAGGACTATGCAAGACCATCATCTTCCTTAGCTGTGTTCTCCCTTAGACTGTATGATCTCTGAATACAGAAACTTTTTATTGTTCTAATCCCCACGACTAGCACAAAACAAACTCTTCCTAAAAGCATCAGAAATAAATGAGTATTAATATATGGGGGTGTATAGGATAGAAGTGAGGAAGCATCTTAGTGCAAAGTGAAATAAGCCACACAGAAATAGGGAGAAATTCCTCATGACTTCACTTCTGTGTGGCATCTTTAAAAAGTCATCTTCATCGAACTTGAATGTTCACTGGTGTTTGCCAGGGGTTCGAGTGTGGGGAAAATGGGGAAATATTGGTCAAAGTATACAAAATTTCACCTGTATTAATTTCAGCAACTTAATTTCTCCAAACCTGGGTTTCCTATTGGTCAAATGAGGATAACACTACCATATAGTATGCTTCAAGGTAAATATCTTAGAGTGGATTCATGCAAGTTCTTTGTATATTTTGGAGATCAAACCCTTGTCTGAGGTATCATTGGCAAATATGTTTTCCCCTATGGTTGGTTCTCTTTTTATTTTAATGCTGTTTTCTTTGGCTGTGCAGAGGTTTTTATTTTGATAAGATCCCATTTGTTTATTTATTTTTTAATGTCCCTTGCTCGAGAGTAACCAGAGGGGAGAGGGGAGGGAATTTCAGGGGAAAAGGGGAAGGGGTCACAGGAATAAATATAAAGGACACATGGACAAAAACTAAGTGGGGTGGGAATGGGAGGGAGGTGGGCAGCACTGGGGGGGGGGTGGAATGGGATGGGAGTAAAAGACAGAAAACTGTACTTGAACAACAACTAAAATAGAAATTTTAAAAAGGTAAATATTTTCAACATATAGACCAACTTAATGATCATCATTTAGTTATCAATGTTACAATTATTTGTAATTCCTACCTTTATGGTCTGACCTCTTATATTGGTTTCTTTCACGGATTATATTTAGCTGCAACTTTAATCCATTCTCTAAAGAGGAAGAGTTTCTTGTTTGTTTGTTTCTGTTATTTTTTTAAAAAATCTTTTTTACATTTTCCCATTACTATTTAGTCTCTGTATACCCCCTCCCCCAGCAATCACCACATTGTTGTCCATGTCCATGAGTACTTTTTTTTAACTTAGTCCCTCCACCCCTCAACCTCCCTCTACTCCAGGAGCTGTCGTTGTTCTCAGTCTTTGAGTTAGTCTCTGTTTTGTTGGTTCAGTTTGTTCATTAGCTTCCACATTGCAGTGAAATCATGTGGTATTTTTCTGTCTCTGACTGGCTTATTTCACTTAACTTAATGTTCTCCAGGTTGATCCATACTGTTTGCTGCAAGGGGTAAAGTTTTCATCTTTTTAATGACTGAGGAGAATTCCATTGTGTAAATGTCTCACAGTTTTATCCACTCAGCTATTGATGGACACTTGGATTGCTTCCATATCTTGGTGATTGTGAATAACACTATGATGGATATAGGGGTCCTTATGTTTTTTCAAATTAGTATTTTGCATTCCACTGGATATGTTCCCAGAAGTGGGATCACTGGATCAAAAGGCAGATCCATTTTTCATTTTTTGAAGTATCTCCATACTACTTCCATAGTGGCTGCATCAGTGTCCATTCCCACCGAGAGTGCCAAAGAATTCCCCTTTCTCCACATCCTCACCAGCACTTGTTATTTTTGGATTTATTGATGATAGCCATTCTGACAGGTGTGAGATGGTATCTCATTGTGATTTTTATTTACATTTCTCTGATAATTACTGACATTGAGCATCTTTTCAAATGTCTATTGACCTTCTTTGGAGCAGTGTCTACTCAGGTGCTTTGTACATTTTTATATTGGATTGTTAAGTTTTGTAAATACTTTATACATTTTGGAAATTAACCACTTATTGGATATGTCAGTGCATATATTCTTTTGTTCTATGGGTTGTCATTTTTTCCTTGAATTATTATTTTTTTTATTGTTGTTCAAGTACAGTTGTTTCCATTTTCACCCCACCATGAGCCACTGCCCAAACCATCCCTGTCTCCCACCCTCGAACATACCCTCTTTGGCTTTGTCTGTATGTCCTTTATACATGTTCCTTGATGGCCCTCCCCCTATTATCCCCTATTATCCTTCTTTCCACTCCTCTCTGTTACTGTCAGTTTGTTCTTTATTACAATATCTCTGGTTGCATTTTGATTGCTTGCTTGTTTGTTTTATTGTCTACATTCCACTTATGAGTGAGATCATGTGGTATTTCTTTTTCTCCACTTGGCTTATTTCACTTAGCATACTGCTCTTTAGATCCATCCATGCTGTCACGAAGGGTAGGAATTCTTTCTTTCTGCTGCATAGTATTCCATTGTGTAAATGTACAACAGATTTTGATTCACTCTTTTACTGATGGGCACTTAGGTTATTTCCAACACTTGGCTATTGTATATTTTGCTGTTGCATAGGTTCTTTTGAATTGGTGATTCAGGATTCTTGGAGTATAATCCCAGGAGTGGGATTACTGGGTCAAAAGGCAGTTCCCTTTTTAGTCTTCTGAGGAAATTCCATACTGTTTTCCACAGTGGCTGCACCAGTCTCCAGTCCTGCCAACAATGTACTAGGGTTTTCTTTTCTCCACAACCTCTCCAGCACTTGTTGTTTTTTGATTTGTTTATGATGGCCATTCTAATGGGTGTGAAGTGCTATCTCATTGTGGTTTTAATTTGCATCTCTCTGATCACAAGGGATACTGAGCATTTTTTCATATGTCTCTGGGCTGTCTGTATGTCCTCCTTGGAGAAGTGTCTGTTCAGGTCCTTTGCCCATTTTTTAATTGGTTTGTTTGTCTTTCTGGAGTGGAGTCATGTGAGTTCTTTATATATTTTGGAGATCAAAGTCTTGTCCAAGGTATCATTTGCAAATATGTTTTCCCATATATTTGGTTCCTTTTTCATTGTGCTGATGTTTTCTTTAGCTATGGAAAAAGTTTTTATTTTAATGAGGTCCCATTTGTTTATTCTTTCCTTATGTACCTTGCTCTAGGGGACATATCAGTGAAAAAAGTGCTCTGTGTAATATCTGAGAATTTCCTACCTATGTCCACCTGATGGACTTTTATGGTCATGGCTTATCTTTAAGTATTTTATCCACCTTGGATCTTTTTGTGTGTGTTGTGTGAGTTGGTGATCGAGTTTCATTTTTTTTCATGTAACTGTCCAGATCTCCCAACATTTGTTGAACAGGTTATTTTTACTATATTTTATGCTTCTGCCCACTTTGTTGAATGTTAATTGACATACAGACTTGGGTTTATTTCTGGGCTATCTGTGTGTTTCATTGGTCTGTGTGTCTGTTCTAATGCCAGTACCAGGCTGTTTTGAATACAGTGGCCTTGTAATATAGTTTGATATCACATACTGTGATCCCTCCCACTTTGTTCTTCTTTATCCAAATTGCTACAGCTATTCAGGGTTGTTTATGGTTCCATATAAAGTTTTGAAATGTTTGTTTTATATCTGTGAAATATGCCATTGGTACTTTAATAGGGACTGTGTTGAATCTGTAAATTGCTTTGGGTAATATGGACATTTTGATAATGTTAATTCTTCCAATCCATGAACATGGTACTTGCTTCCATTTGTGTCTTCCTTAATTTTTTAATTTAGTGTTGTGCAGTTGTCTGAGTACAGGTCTTTCACCTTCTTGATAAGGTTTATTCCTAGGTACATTATTTTTCTTGTTACTATAGCAAATAGGATTTTTTTCCTGATTTCTGTTTCTGATCTCTCATTGTTGATGTATAAAAATGCCCTCAATTTCTGAATATTGACTTTGAACCCTGCTGTTTTTCCCTATTTGCTTATTAGGTTGAGTGGTTTTTTGGTGGTGTCTATAGGACCTTCTGTGTACACTATCATATCATCTCCAAATAGTGACAGATTTACTTCTTCCTTTCCAATTTGGATGCCTTTTATTTCTCTTTCTTGTCTGGTTGCGGTGACCAGTACTTCCAATGCTATGTTGAATAGAAGTGGCGAAAGCAGACATCCTTGTCTTGTTTCTGGTCTCAGTGGGAAAGCTTTTAGGTTTTGCCCATTGAGTCTGATGTTAGCTGTAGGTTTCTGATATATGGCCTTTATCATGTTGAGGAATGCTCCCTCTATTCCCTCTTTGCTGAGTGTTTGCTCAATGGGTGCTGCAACTTATCAAATGCTTTTTTCACATCTGTTGATATGATCATGTGATTTTTGTCTTTCCTTTTGTTTAAGTGATGACTTATGCTTATTGATTTGTGAATGTTGTAACATCCTTGCATCCCTGGGATGAATCCCAATTGATCATGGTGTATGATCTTTTTAATGTGTTGCTGGATGTGTTTTGTCAATATTTTGTTGAGGATTTTGTTGAGGATGCTAATGAACAGTATCTATGTTCATTAGCAATACTGGCCTCTGGTTTTCTTTTTTTGTTGTGTCTTTATCTGGTTTTGGTATTGGGATGGTGCTAGCTTTGTAAAAAAAGTTTGTGAGACTTCCCTCATCTTGCATTTTTTGGAATAGTCTGTGAAGGATAGGGGTTAGTCTTCCTTAAATGTTTTGTAAAATTCTCCTGTTAAAACATCTGGTCCAGGGCTTTTTTGTGTGTTGGGAGTTTTTTTTACTACTGCTTCAATTTTACTAGTTGTTATTGGTCAAGCATTCTCCTTCTTTTTCATTCAGTTTTGGATTATATATTTCTAGAAATTTGTCCATTTACCCTGGTTTTCAAATTTCTTGTCATAGAGTTGTTTGTAGTAATTTCTTTTACTCCTTTATATATCTGTGGTATCAGTTTTAATCACTCCTCTTTTATTTCTGATTTCATTTATTTGGGTTCTCTTTCTTTTTTTCTTGATGAGTCTGCTTAAAGGCTTGTCAATTTTGTTTATCTTTTCAAAGAACCAGCTCCTGGATTTCTTGATCCTTTGGATTGTTCTTATAATCTCTCTGTCATTTAATTCTGCTCTGATCTTGGTTATTTCCTTCCTTCTCCTTGTTATGGGCTTTCTTTGTTGTTTCTCCTCCAGATCTTGTAGATGTAGTTTTAGGTTGTGTATTTGAAATGTTCCTATCTTTTTTAGGTAGGCCTGTATCACTGTGAACTTCCCTCTCAGGACTATCTTTGCCATTTCCCATAAGTTTTGGACTCTTGTGTGTTCATTTTCATTTGTTTCCATAAACTTTTTGATTTCTTTCTTGGTCTCATTTTTAACCCATTCATTGTTTAATAGTATGCTATTCAGTCTCCAGGGATTTGAGTGTTTTTGAGTTTGTTCCTTGAGGTTGGTTTCTAGTTTCAGATCCCTGTGTTCCGAAAAAATCTTGGTATGATTTTAGTTTTCTTAAATTTGTTGAGGCTTCTTTTGTGCCCTATTATGTGGTCTATCTTTAAAAATGTTCCATGTGAATTTGAAAAGAATGTGTATTTCGCTTTTGGGGAATGAAAGGTCATCTACATATTTATATATATATGTATACACACATATATAGAATACATACATGCATACACATATATGTATATATATAATGTATACACACATATATAAAATGTATACATATATATGTAATTTAAGTCTGTTTGATCTAGGGCATTGTCCAATGGTGCAATATCCTTGTTGACATTTTGTCTGGAAGATCTATCTGTTTTTGACAGTGATGTGTTAAAATCCTCTACTAAAAAAGTGTATTGCCATCTATATCCTTCTTGAAGTCCTCCAACATTTTCCTTATATATTTGGGTGCTCCTATGTTATTGGTCCTCTTTTTATTTTGTTGATGATTTTCTTTACTGTACAAAACCTTTTTAGGTTGATGAAATCCCACTTGGTTATTTTTTATTTTATTTCCTTGCCTGGGGAGATATATCCTACAAACTTTTCTATAAGCAATGTCCAAGATTTTGTTGCCTATGTATTCTTCTAGGATTTTTAAGGTTTGAGATGTAACATTTAAGTCTTTGATACATTTTGAATTTATTCTCATGTGTGATGTAATAAAGTGGTCTAGTTTTCTTTTTCTGCATGTATCTGTCCAATTTTCCCAACACCATTTGTTAAATACACTATCTTTAGTCTATTGTATATGCTTGCTTCTCATGCTGAATATTAATTGTCTGTAAGGGTGTGGATTTATTTCTGAGCTCTCTATTATTTTCCATTAGTCTATGTGTCTGTTTTTATGTTAGTACCATGCTATTTTGATTACTATGGTCTTGTAGTGTAGTTTGGTATTAGGTAGTGTGATTCCTCCCACTCCTTGCTGTTTTCTTAGAATTGCTGTTGCTATGTGGGGCCTTTTGTAGTTCCCACATAGCAAATATAAATTTTTGAAATACTTGTTCTAGTTCTAATAAGTACATCACTGGAATCTTTATAGGAATTGCATTGAATGTATAGGTTGCTTTGGGTAGTGCAGGCATTTTAATGATGTTAATTGTTCCTATCCATGAATAGGCTCGGCTTCCACTTATTTGTGTCTTCTTCAATTTCTTTCTTTGGTGTCTTATAATTTTATGAGTTTGTATTCATAAAAGCGGTGAGTCTATTATATCTTTGGTTAGGTTTACTCCTAGGTATTTTGTTCTTTTTGAAGCAATTGTGAATGAGGTTGTTTTCTTAATTTCCCTTTTATTAGTTTTTTTATTGCATATAAAAGTGCAAGTGCTTTCTGAATATTAACTTGTATCCTGCTACTTTTCGGATTGCATTTGTCAGTTCTAATAGTTTCTTTGTGCATTCTTTCGAGTTCTGTATGTACAGTGTCATGTAATCTACAAATAAAGACAGTTTTACTTCTTCTTTTCAAATTTGGATGACTTTTATTTCTTCTTCTGATCTGATTGCTGTTGCTAGGTCTTCTACTACTATGTTGAATAAGAGAGGTGAAAGCAGATGTCCCTGTCTTATTCCCAGTCTTAAGGGGAATGTTTGTTGTTTTTGCCCTTTGTGTATGATGCTGGCAGGGGGTTTGTCATAAATGGCATTTATTATATTAGGTATGCTTCCTCTATTCCCGCTTTGCTGAAAGTTTTTTTATTATAAATGGATCCTGGATTTTATCAAAATTTTTATGCATCTATTGATATAATCATGTTGTTTCTATCCTTCATTTTGTTTATGTGGTGAATCATATTCTTGATTTGTGAATGCTGTACCAACCTTGCATTGCAGGAATAAATTCCACTTGATCATGGTGTATGATATTTTTGATGTGTTGCTGTACTTGGTTTGCTAATATTTTGTTGAGGATTTTAGCATCTATGTTCATCAGGGATATTGGCTTATAATTTTGTTTCTTGTAGTGTCTTTATCTGGTTTTAGAATTAGGATAATGGTGGCCTCATAAAAGGAGTTTGGGAGCCTTCCCTCCTCTTGAATTTTATAAAATCATTTGAGAAGGAGAGATGTTAGTTCTAAAAATGTTGATAAAATCCCCCTATGAAGCCATCTGGTCCTGGGCTTTTTTTTGTTTGTTTGTTTGGAGGGTTTTTTTTTTCTGCTTCAATTTTATTAGGTGGCATCTGTCTATTAAGATTCTCTGATTATTCCTGGTGTATTTTTGAAAAACTGTATGTTTCTAGGAATTTATCCATTTCATCCAGGTTGTCCAGATATATATGTAGTGCCGTTTTATCACTAGGCTTTGGCATATAATTGTTCATATATTTTCTTATAACCTTTTGTATTTCTTTGGTGTCAGTTGTTATTTTTCCTTTTTCATTTCTAACTTTATTTATTTGGGCCTTTTCTTTCTTTTTCTTGATTAATCTGGTTAAAGGTTTGTCAATCATGTTTATCTTTTCAAAGAACCAGCTTTTGGATTTATTGATCTTTTGTATTGCTTCTTTAGATTCTATTTCATTTATTTCTGCTCTGATATTAATTATTTCCTTCCTTCTACTCACTTCAGGCTTTGTTTGTTTGTTAGTTTTCAGGGTCCTTTAAGTTTGATGTTAGATTGTTTATTTGAGCTTTTCTGTTGTTGTTGTTTTGTTTTTGATACAGCCCTGTAGTTCTATGATTTCCTATTGTCCCACAGATTTTACAAAGTTGTCTCCTCATTTTCATTTGTGTCAAGGTATCTTTTGATTCTTCCTTGATATCATTGTTGACCCATTCATTGTTTAACAACATATTATTTAGCTTGCATGTCTTTCTGTGTTTTTTGCTGTTCTTCTTGTGATTCATTTTTAGTTTCATACCATTGTGGTCAGAGAATATGCTTGATATGATTTCAGTCTTCTTAAATTTATTGAGATTTGTTTCATGTCCTAGCATGTGGTCTATACTAGAAAATGTTCCATGTGTACTTGAAAAATATGTACCATATTTTGCCATGTGTAATGTGCACTTTTTTGTCCAAATTTTTGAGAGAAAAATAAGGACGCACATGGCACATGGTTAGTACTAATTCTGTATCTATATAAATGTTTTTAATTTTTTATCTATGCTTGTATGTGTTACAAGTGTAAGTCTCAAAAGCAACAATGATATCCATATGCAAAATAATATCTTCAAATACAATAATCAGTTTTATATATGAATTAAAAAATTAAATTAAATTTTTTCCCAAAAATTTTGTCCAAAAAGGTGTTGCACATTATACGTGTGACTACGGTGTACACTTCAAAATACAGTATATTCTTCTGGTGTTCCTTGAAATGCTCTGAAGATATCAATTAATTCCATTTGATCTAGCATGTTGTTTAACACTGCTGTCTGCTTGTTGATTATTGCTTGAAGATCTATCTGCTGAAGTCAATAGTGTGTAAAAATCTCCAACCATGACTCTCTTTCCATCCACCACTCCTTTTGTGTCCATCAAGATTTGCTTTACATATGTAGATGCTCCTTTATTGGGTATGTAAATGTTTGCTAGGGTTATATCCTCTTGTTGGATTGTTCCCTTTATCATTATGTAGTGTCCTTCTTTGTCTCTTACTACTGCCTTGGTTTTAAAGTCTATTTTGTCAGATATAAGTATTGCTCCCTCAGCTTTTATTTTCTTCTTCATTCGCATGAAATATCTTTTTCTAACCCTTTACTTTTAGTCTGTGTGGATCTTTCAATCTGAGATGGGTCTCTTAGAGGCAGCATATATATGGGTCTTGTTTTCTCATCCATTCAGCTACCTTTTGTCTTTTGGTTAGAGCACTTAAGTCATTTACATTTAAGGTGATTATTGATAGATATATATGTAGTGCCATTTTATCACTAGTCTGTTTTCTTTTTTGAAATTATTATTTCTTATTTTCTTCTTCTACTGCTTAAAACAAGCCATTTAACTTTTATTGCAGTACCGGTTTGGTGTTAACAAACTCCTTTAGCTTTTTCTTGTCTGGGAAGCTCCTCACTTCTCCTTCAATTTTAGATGATATCCTTGCTTAGTAAAGTAGGCTTGGTCAAAGGTCCTTGCTTTTCATCACCTTGAATATTTCACACCACTCCCTTCTGGCCTAAAATGTTCTGATGAATAATTAGATGACAGCCTAATTGGTGCTCCCTTTCGGGTTGCATTTCCCTTGCAGATTTTAGGATTCTCTCTTTAAGTCTTGTCATTTTACTTATGATGTGTCTCAGTGTAGGCCTCTTTGGGTCCAACTTGTTTGGGACTCTCTGAGCTTCCTGGAGTTGTGTGACATTTTCTTAACCAGATCAGGGAAGTTTTTGGTCATTATTTCTTCGGATAGGTTTTTGACCCCTTACTCACTCTCTTTTCCTTTTGATATTCCTATGATGTGGATGTTGTTATGGTTCATGTTGTCTAAAATGTTTCTTAAGCCCTCTTCATTTCTTGTTAAGATTTAGAGAGGAGGGAAGGGAAGGAGAAAGAGAGGGAGAGATAAATCAATGTGTAATTGTCTCCCATATGCCCCCTTCTGGAGACCTGGCTCATAACCCAGGCATGTGCCCTGACTGGGAATCAACCAGTGACCCTTTGGTTTGCAGGCTGACACACAACTCACTGAACCAAACCAGCCAGGGCTCCTCATTTTTTTTTTTAATTCTTTTTTTTCCCCTCTTCTGCCTGATTCTTTTTTTTTTTTTTTGCCTAGTCTTCCAAAACACTGATTCAATCTTCTGCTTCATGTAACCTACTGTTTATTCCTTCAGTGTATTATTTATCTCAGATATTACATTCTTTATTTCTTATTGATCCTTTTTTATGGTTTCTATGTCTTTTTTTCATGCTGGTGAGCATCTTTATAATCTTTACTCTAAACTCTCTATCTGACCACTTGCTTACCTCCATTTCATCTAATTCTTCTGGAAAATTCTCTTTTTCTTTCATTTAAGGTCTGTTCAGTTGTCTTCCCATTTTGGCTGCTTCTTTGTATTTACCACCTTAGATGTTAAACCAGTCAACCATTAAGTAGATCAGTTTGTTAATCTAATCAATCTGTAATCAGCAGTGGCTTAAGTACCACAGGGTGGGTTAGAGTAATTTTTGTGGGAGGGTCTATTCTCCTCTGGCCAATACCATTTAGAGAGGCACGCTCTGCCTTAGATGGCTCCTGCAGTATGGGGAATGATTTGGCACATAGATCCTAGAAACTGTTCCCTCAGTTTTCTCCCCAGAGCCTCCAACCATAGACTGTCCTCAAGCATCTTTAGTCCACATTGTCTTCTCTTTGCCAGCACCCAGGGTAAGTGGTTGATCATGAAATTTTGCAATTTTTCCCTTTGAGAAGCTCTATGTGTACCCCACATCTCTCCCTGGCCAATAGAACTCCTGCTGTTTTCACAGCTGGATGTTATCTGGTTCCTTTCTGGCTCTGGTGCTGTAGGCTGGGGAGCTCAGCTTGAGGTTTAGACCCCACAGTTCTCAGGGGAACCCCCTCTTGGCTGCCAAAATATTCCTTTAGGACTTCAGCTGCCACATTTGGGAGCTCAACCAGCCCTCTCTTGTTTTTACCCTGCACTCCCTGTAAGTCACATTGTGGTGAAGTGTTTTCTTATGTCTGTCCTTGGTTATAAGGCTTCTCTCCAGCTAGTGTTCAGTTGGTTATTAGGAAGACTCCTCTGCAATTTAGTTGTAATTCCAGATTGATCCTTGGAGGAAGTTAGTGTAGCTCCCACTTACACTTCTGCCATCTTGGATCCTCTAAATAATATAATTTATCTGCATTTGAAGTTATATTTGAAGTTATCTGAAGAAGTTTTTTTGTTTTTAATTTTATTTTAATTGTTGTTCAAGTACACTTCTGTCTTTTACTCCCATCCAAGCCCACCCCCCAAGTCCTCCCCACCTCCCTCTCAGTTCTACCCCACCCCTAGTTTTTGTCCATGTGTCCTTTATACTTGTTCCTGTAAACCCTTACCCCTGAAAAAGTTTTATTCTTCTGATAAGCTGTTGGAGTAAAACCCAGATTCCTCAGTATGTTCTCCTTGAATATCTATCATCCCCAGAACATGATGGTAGGGAGGCTGGCAGTGTTGGATAGCTGGTCCATTCCTGGGTCCTCACAGACATTTTGACTTAAATTAAATTTTGATGTTAAGAAATTTAAACTAAAGTCCATTTTTATGTAGGAGCATTTCATATACCTAAATGATGCTATCTTATTTACAATACCCAATCTAGCATCAAGTGAATTAAAAAAATCAAGAATTAAATAGAAGGACTTCCAGCCAAGATGGAGGTGTGGGTGGAAACAATGTACCTCCTCTCACAACCAAGACTAAGGGCAACAGATACTTACAAACAATAACACAACCAGAACACAGAAAATTGAACTATGGAAGTCTGACAACCATTCAACCAGACTGATAAGAGGGGCGGAGTTGGCAGCCGGTGGAGAGGGAATGCGGCAGGAAAACGTGGTGGCTGCCAGGCTCGGGAACGCTGGGGAGTGTAGGTGGCGTGGAGCTTGCAGACCCCAGACACGGGGAGGAGATGAGCAGAGCACGCAGGGCATGCAGGGCGGATGGCCAACTGAGAACACACATTCACACGCAGATAAACTAGGCAAGAGCGGGCAGTGAGACAGACCGTGCAGCCCAGGGCCCCAGCGACAGGAAATAAAGCCTAAAAACACCGATTAAAAAGGTACCAGGAGAGACTCCCAGCCTCACACAAGAAGTCGTTGGGGAGACCCACAAGGTCCCGGAGCGTGCATAGGCCCACCCACCTGGGAATCAGCACCAGGGGGGCCCAGTTTGCCTGTGGGAGGCAGCAGAGGGGATGCAAATCTGAGAGAGCATGGGACAGGTGTCATTGTTCCCTCTCTGACCCCAACCCCATAGACAGAGTCACAACCCTGCTACTAGGTTGCCCCACCCTGGTGAATACCTAAGCTCCGCCCCTCATACATAACAGGCACCACTTGACCAAAAATGACTCAAACAGAAGAAAAGCTCAGAGCCCCAGAGCCAATACTTTTAAACAAGCAAGAGATAGCCAATCCATAAGATGCACAGTTTAAAGCACTGGTAATCAGGATGTTCACAGAATTGGTTGATTTTGGTCGCAAATTAGATGAATAAATGAAGGCTATGCTAAGTGAAATGAAGGAAAATGCTCAGGGAACCAATAGTGATGGCAAGAAAATTGGGACTCAAATCAATGGAGTGGATCAGGAGGAAGAAAGAAACAACCAAACAGAAAAGAATGAAGAAACAAGAATTCAAAAAAATGAGGAGAGGCTTAGGAACCTCCAGGATCTCTTTAAACATTCCAATATCCGAATTATAGGAGTACCAGAAGGGAAAGAGGAAGAGCAACAAGTGGAAACTTATTTGAACGAATAATAAAGGAGAACTTCCCTAACCTGGCAAAGGAAATAGACTTCCAGGAAGTCCAGGAAGCTCAGAGAATCCCAAAGAAAGTGGATCCAAGGAGGAACACACCAAGGCACATCATAATTACATTAGTCAAGATTAAAATGAAGGAAAGAATTCTAGAAGCAGCAAGAGATAAGGGGACAGATACCTTCAAAGGAGTTCCCATCAGACTGTCAGCTGATTTCTCAAAAGAGACCCTGAAGGCAAAAAGGGGCTGGAAAGAAGTATTTCACATCATGAAAGGCAAGGACCTACATCCAAGACTGCTCTATCCAGCAAAACTTTCATTTAGAATAGAAGGGCAGATAAAGTGCTTCTCAGATAAGATCAAGTTCAAGGAGTTCATCATCACCAAGCCCTTACTATATGAAATGTTAAAGGGACTTATCTAAGAAAAAGAAGATAAAAAGTATGAACAGTAAAAGGACAGCATTAACACAGTTATTAACATCCACACCTAAAACAAAAGCAGACTAAGCAGTCACCTAAAACAGGAGCAGAGCCGCAGAAATGGAGGTCACGTGGAAGGTTAGCAACAGGGGAGTGGGAGGAGAGGGTGGGGAGAAGGTACAGAGAATAAGTAGCATAGACGGTGGGGAGAAAATAGACAGGGAGAGGGCAAGAGTAGTGTGGGAAATGTAGAAGCTAAAGAACTTATGACACATGGACATGAACTAAAGAGGGGGAGTGTGGGTGGGAGGGGG
>PVKM010005175.1:0-48969 GCA_004027735.1 Carollia perspicillata
AAAAAAAACTCATAAACACATACAATAGTATGGTGATTACCAAAGGAAGAGGAGGATTGGGGGAGGTAGAAGAGGGTATAAGGGGGGTAAATAATGATGGAAGGAGACTTGACTTTGGATGATGAACATATAATACAGCACACAGATAATGTATTATAGAATTTTACACCTGAAACTTATATAATTTCACTAGCCATTTCACCCCAATAAATTCAATAAAGATTTTTATTTAAAGATAGTAAAAAAAGAGCCATGAACTACAATCCAAACATGTCCACGGAAGGGGAAACTACCAGAAATATTTGGAAATAGCTTGAATGACAAAATCATTACCAATATTTTTCATTGGTATATCATATGTTTGGTGAGGCTAAACAACAAAAATGTATAAAAAATCTACAGAAAGGCACTATGAAAAATATGCCTAAAGGACAAAAAGTCAACCAAAATAAATGATGTGACAAATGTAAAGAATAGTAAGAGAGAAAGTTTAATGTGCCTTTATAACACAAAAAGTCAAATTGATGTTACATTTGGAAGGTCATTGATGAACTGTCAAATTTAGCCATGCCTCATTCACTGCTGGAGAGAATGCAAACTGGTGAAGCCACTATAGAAAACAGTACAGAGGCTCCTCAGAAAATTAAGGAGAGAGTTACCATATAACCCAGCAATCTTCCTTTTGTATATTTGTTCGAAAATTTAAATACATGTATTCACAAAGACATGCATCACTATGTTCACTGCAGCATTATTCACAGTGGGCAAGACATAGAAACCACCAAAGTTCCCTTCAATAGATGACTGAATAAAGATGTCGTACATATGAACAATGGAATATTACGCAGCCATAAGAAAAGATGAAAGATTGCCATTTGTGAAAACATAAATGGATTTTAAGAATATCAGGTAAGCCCTGGCTGGTGTAGCTCAGTGGATTGAGTGCAGGTCTTCAGACCAAAGGATCATGGTTCGATTCCCAGTCAGGGCACATGCCTGGGTTGCAGGCCAGTTCTCAGCAGGAGACGCATGAGAGGCAACCATACATTGATATTTCTCTCCCTCTCTCCTTTCCTTCCCCTCTAAAGATCTTAAAAAAAGAGAATATCATGTAAAGTGAAATAAATCAGGCAGACAAATTAAGAACCATATGAGTTCATTCCTATGTGTGATATAAAACTTAAAGCAACAAATAAATCAATAAGAAAAAACACAAAGCTTGTAGACATAGACAACAGTATGGAAGCGGGTGGGGAGGTAGCAGAGGGTAAAGGGGAGAAAATGCATCATAACAGAAGGTAATTTGGCTCTGGGTGGTGGGCACACAATGTAAGATACAAGTCATGATAGAGATGCACTTGAAACCTATGCAATCTTTTTATCTAACGTCACTCCAATAAATTTAATAAAAATAAGTGGTTCAGGGGAAAAAAGCAATTTGAAATAAGAATGTAGCAAGCTACCAGGTTAGTTTTGAAGACAGTGTACTGAGTGTGAAAAGGTGAACATGACATGAAGAAGTAGAGACAGAGAATATAACTTTAATCTCTTAAAGTTAGAGCATGTAGGTGATTCTTTTCTCTCTACCATTCCTTTGCTACAACTGCTACATGTGACAACAAATTGTTGTCTCACTGGTATTGTCTTGTCTGTCTTGTTAGTCTTAAGATACTCATGATTTTGTGTAGTATAATGACTAGATCCCAACTGAAGAAAATAATAATGTAGTATCACAGATATATCTTAATAATCTTTGGTTTCTCATACATTTGAAACTGTCACTTTCAGTATGGGACAAAAAAGTAAAATGATAAAGAGGGCAAAAATCCTTCCAGGTACATCCCAATTAAAAATGCCTGTATTAGTTATGATAAAAATATTCAGACAAATTTCAATCTACTCTCCACTTTTGCTATTAAATAGAAATAGAACTGTTAATTTAATGAAAAATACCTGCTAATGATGGCTACTACTGTTGCTATTAAAGTACCTGCTGTGCTGATGAATGCTAGGCTACTGGCAATGGAGTGCAGCAGTCTGATTTCATCTGAAGTACATTTGGAAGATCTAAATTATCTTGTCAGTTCCTGTGAGAATGTTTTTGGCAGAAACATCTTCAATTCCTTCTCTAGCTTTCTTTTTGTTTGTTTACCTCTATATTGCTGTTATTAATCCAGATAATGTCACTTGGAAGAGGATCCTACTCTGTGTAGGATCATCAGAGCTAACAACATTCTTAGAAAAGTAAAGAGCGTATGGGAAAACCTATGTCTACTCTGGATTTTACTTAAAGACCTTTGGTTCTTTGGTTATATCCACTCCTCACAGTAAATAACGTGCTCTCAAATAGTCAAATAGATATTTAGGACAATATGTAAAATGAAAGACTAGCATTTGAGGTGTCTTGTATCAAGATATTCAATCTAGATTCAAAATGAATGGATTATTAAAAATGTTAAAGCAGAATTCCCATGGATATTTGTCAATGATAACACAGAAAACAGTGATTCATTAGGTTTAGATTTTGACAGTTAGGTATGTAATAACCCCTAAATTCTTTCATTCTTAGGAAAGTTCTATTACTATAATGTTTATGAAAACATAATTATTTCAAATTATGGTGTGATTGAATTGGCAATATTTGCCAAGACCAGATGGTCATAAAATAAAGTATTAGGTTTTCCACATACCTCTGTCATAATTTGGTAAGTATAGAGTAAATCAGTCCAGACTTTTTTATAAAGGAAGAATTTCATATAGGTACTTGAACTACTGGAAGGACAGAGGGAAGCAAAGATTTGGGAAAACTATTATTTGCTCTAAGGAAGTCAGAAAGTTTCCATAATAACGTCAGCTAGCTGCATCACTAAAGCAGATGATTTGCAGAGAATTAACCATTAGTCATTGCAGAACCTCCTATTTTCCATTTGCCTGTGGACCAATCCATAGATATTGGAAAGAGGAAATATGGCTTTTGCCTCTTTTTCTGTCTTCCAATATCATGTGGTGTCTTAAATCTTAATATTAAGGCACTTTGAGAAAAGTTTCTGGGTGTCTAGCTCGGATAAAGAAGGGGAAATTAAATTGGTGAAGATGCAACTTAGTACAAACAGGCAATAACTAAAAAAATTATAATTATATTGGACTATCAAAATGATGTAAAACTTTCTTTAAGTGCTCTGATGTCACACTGACTTGATATAAATCCTAGACCTTCCACTTATAAGTTATATAGATTTAACCAAATTCTATACCTCTCTGAATCTATTCTGAGATCTAAAATTAAAGAGAGTATTAATTCACAGTACTGATACAATAATCATTTGAAAAGAGGCCTATAAGATACATAGTGAAAATAATATTTTGTTACTAGTTTTGATAATTTAGTACAAAATAATATGCAAAATATTTATAAAAAGTCACATAAATAATTTGGCAAAGATTAATTTTGAGCACAGAAACTAAGTTATTTTGTACAGCATCAAAATCACTTCAATATTTTAGACTATCCCTTAATTTTTCATCAAACTGTATTTTAAACTGAACTCCTCAAAACTGATATTATAGTCTTAAGAGGATCTAAGTTGTACTCAATAAATTCATAAAATACCTTAAATTCTTTGAATTCATATAAATGCCAAACCTCATAAATTTTACTAACAAAATATATATTACTTTTTAATCAGTGAGTTTAAGAGCCTATTTCACTATACAAGGTTACTGAAGTTAAGCTTCAGCTCATCAGAAGAAATGATTATACTTCCATTTCCTATATTGAGAGTCAACCAAAATTAGCCAAATTGCAAAGTTTGGGCCACAGTTCCCATAACGCTGCCATCACTTGACACTTAGGACATCATCTGAAATTTCAGAGGGTTTCTAAAACCTCCCTCAGTTTTATTTATTTACTAGACGTTGTCACAGAATACATTGAAAGCTGTTACTCTGATAGTTACAGTTGCACAAATTCAACTCAGCCAAAGGAAAAGATGCATAGGATCAAGTCCAGAAAAGGTCCAAGTGTAAAGTTTCTGATCATACTCTCCCTACACAGCGACAGAGCATATTGCCTCTTTCTATCCATGATGTGTAACAACATTCACAAAACTGCTAGCTGAGGAAACTCAACCAAGGCTTTGATATAAAGAGGTTTTTATTTTTTCTCTTTTCTTTCATTCTTTCTTTTACTTTTTTTTTTGATGTAAAGAGTTTTTATTGAGGATCAGTCACATACCACTCACATGGCTGACTCTAGTCTACAAGCCCTTGCAGAGGTCAGGCAAATGCCTTTAGTCATCAGTTTCTCTGGATGTCAGAACTGATATTTTGATATTTAACCCAATATAAATCACACTATTAGATAATTGGATGATCACAGTTGCCAGGCAAAAGACACTCTCATCAGGCAAAACCTTTCAGAGGTCTAGAGATCACCCCACAGTACTCCAGGCCAAAGGCCAGACTTGTCTTTGTGTAGGTTAATTTTCACTACACAGGAGCCAATGCTACTCCTGTAGCAATAAAAGCATATTAATACATTTATTGATGTTAAACTATTATAAACTAATTAGAAGCAACAAAAACAACTTTGATTATTTTGTTTTAACAACCTACCCCCAGTTGAAATAAAAGAAATATTTAGATGTTAAGTATTACCAATCAGTACCAAAATAAAATGTAGACTAATGTAGAAACAATATATATAGTATATGTTATAATACTATATATAGTGTACATTATAATATATATAATTAAATATATATAAAACTATATATATTTAGTAGAAAGCTATATGTATGTATATATATAGTTTTTCTACATTATTCTCTTATTTTAGCAAATTTTAGCAAAGCTGATTCTTCTTTATTAAGTTTCAACGATTTTACGACAATTACCTGAGTACTTTTGGAACTTCCATTAGAGTCGCAAACACACGCATATCTAATACCTTTTTACTTCTGTGTAATATAGAGAAGAAATTTGCTAGTATGTAAAAAATTTTGCAGTGACATGCACTGCTTAGTCAAATTTATAGTCATTTTCATTTCAGCCATTTTGCAACATATACATGTATATATTTAGTTAATCTCTCTGAATTTCATATTGTTAGTTTCAAAAATATGGTTTCAAATTATTTATTTTAGAAACCTCTGTCCTGGCTGGTGTGGTTCAGTGGATTGAGTGCCACTACAACTGAGTGGATTGAGTGGGTTGCTGGTTTGATCCTCAGTCTAGGGCACATGCCTGGGTTGTGGGCCTGGTCCTCAGAAGGCAGTGCGTGAGTGGCAACGACACACTGATTTTTCTCTCCCTCTCTTCTTCCTACCCTTCCTCTCTCTAAACAATAAATAACTAAATCTTAAAAAAAAAGAAACCTCAAAGAGTATAACAAATGCCTATGGCATAATTCACATGAACAATATACATAGCTTCCTTTAGATAAATTTTAAGAAAACATTCCATTTTATATATTAAAGTTTGATTATTATTTACTTAATCAATGTGTTAAAAGCAAGTATAATGAGTAAATGTTTAAATAGATATATAAAATTGCAGCAAATTTTGTTTCTGTATAGAAAGGAAAATAATTAAAAAATATATATTTTTGAATATCAGACATGGATTACTGATTGCCAATTAAATGAACATTCATATTCAAGTTAAGAAAACTTTCTAGTTTCTGCTATGCTCTTTCTTTAAACAATGATTTAGAACTTTGTTATTGGGAAGACCAAATGAGATAATATCCACCAGTTCACATATATCTTTACTTTTTTTCAAAACCCGAAGTTTGACTTGTTTAAAGCTTGTATCTATTTTTTATTTTTTCACATACTTGCAGACATTAAGCTTCCTTAGAGCATAGACTTACTTGTCTTACTTGATACCATAACCCCACTGCCAACATAGTGCTTGTGTCCAGTTCCTATTATAATAACTGTCTTTGGTTTGACTCTAAGAATTATTCCCTATGTAATAGAAACTAAGATGAAATATAATTTTTAAGTTTATTTATATTGTAAGGAAGAAAAAAATTTTCTTCTGCATTTCTGGGACCTTTGAGTGGTCTAACAATAAAAAAATAAAACAGATTAATAAGAGAAAAACAAATTTAATTATGTATATACAGAAACCTTATACAGACATGAGACTCAAAATTAAGTTGGGCAATTGAGGCTTATATACCACGCCTAGTTAAGGAATGAGATCTGGGCCCTGGCGTCAAAAGGGAAGAGAGTAGTTCACAGGAGATAAGAAAGGCAGGTGTTTTAGTATTTACATGTTTCCCCTGCCAAAGGGATAGGTCTTCCAGATAAAAATGTAATCTCTGGAAAATCTCGTTTTCTATTGTATGTCCCCTATCTCAATTCTTTGAGGCAATTAAAGGAGAGGCTGAAGTTTTACCTGAGTCTGCTGTACCTTGATTGACTTCAGCTCAAAATAATCCACATGCCAAAGTAGCACATTTTGGGGAAGCTTATTTTAAACCCCTTCAATATCCAAATCACACTTCTATGAACACTCTTCTTTGCAATAACTGTTGGAATTTAAGTACTTTATCAGAGAATCTTGGAATTATGGAATTGGAAATGGTTTATGAGAAATGTATAGCACAGCCCTTGATGGAATTAACTTGTCAAAGAACACACCTTTAGCTGGGTCAAAATTATACACCATGTTTTCTGTATTTGATGTTTGTGATCTAATTATTACAGTTCAACACAATGCAATACATTAACTCAAATTGCTCCTATTAAAAATTGTAACTCTTACTTACTATCAGCTTCTCTTTTGTATTAATGACTTTGTACTAACATCCTTTGCATTAATGACTTCTTTGAAATTGAATCAAGCATAAAAGAACAGACCAAAAAAACAGTACATTTCAACATATTTTAACTTATGTTACTGCATTTATAATGGATAGGTACCTCATTCCATTGCATTTTGCTTTACTGTGCTTTGCACAATTGAGGCTTTACCAATTGAAGCCTTCTGAAATCCTGCCTGCATCGACTGAGTCTATTAGCATGATTTTTCCAACAGCATTTGCTCACTTTGTATCCATGTGTCACGTTTTGGTAATTCTCATATATTCTGAACTTTTTCTTTATTTTTATATTTGTTATGGTTGTGATCAAAGATCTGTGATCAGTAATCTTTGATGTACTACTGTAACTATTTTGGGGCACCAAAAATGCGTTCATATAAGGCAGATAACTTAATAAATGTCGTGTGTGTTTCTGAGTGCTTTCCCACCTGTCTCTCTCCCTCTCCTCAGGCCATCGTATTCCTCGAGAAACAACAATATTAAAATTGGGTCAATTAATACCCCTAAAATGGCCTCTAAGGGTTCAAATGATAAGAAGAGACATACATCTCTCACTGAATATCAAAAGGTAGGAATTACTAAATTTAGAATGATGAAAGACAAGACAGACCACAAGCTAAGCCTCTTGTACCAAATAGTCACGCAAGGTGTGGATGAAAAAGAAAAGTTCATGACGGTAATGAAAAGTGCTACCCCATCCGGAGAACACATGTATCTTAAGAAAGCAGAACAGCCTCCTTGCTGATACAGAGAAAGTTTTAGTGGTCTGAATACAGAAGCAAAACAGCCACAACATTCCCCTAAGCCAAAGCCTTATCCACAGCAAGGCCCTAACTTTCTTCAGTTCTACAAAGGCTGAGAAAGGTGAAGAAACTGCAGAAGATAAAGCTAGTGTAGGTTGGTTCATGAGGTTTAAAATAAAGGCATCTCCATAACATAAAAATACAAGGTGAAGCAGCAAGTACTAATGAATGTAGAGATGCAACCTCAATTAATGAAGATGTCCACACTAAATAACAGATTGCCAATATAGATGGAACGACCTCCTATTGGAAGATGTCATTGAGGACTCCCATTGCGAGAGAAAAGAAGTCAATACCTGGCTTCAAAGCCTCAAAGACAGGCTGATTCTCTTGTTAGGGGCTTATGCCGCTAACTTTAAACAGAAGTCAATTCTTACTTACCATTTCAAAAATTCAAAAATTTCTTTAAAATGTTGTTAAATATAATATACCTGTGCTCTAGAAACAAAACAATAATGCCTTGATAACATCATATCTGTTTCTGTTTATCCATTTATAAGAAAAAAAGATTCCTTTCAAAATAGTAATGCTCACTAGCAATGTAGCTGGTCACCCAAGAGCTTTCATGGAGATGTACAATGAGATTAATGTTATTTTCATTCCTGATAACACAACATCCATCATACAGACCATGGATCACAGGTAATTTCTCCTTTAAAATCTTAGTTAAGAAAAACACTTTATACAGCTATACCTACCATAGATAGTGATTCCCCTGGTATGTCTGGGTTTAGTAAATTTAAAACCTTCTGGAAAGAATTCACATTTTAGATGCCATTAAGAACACAAGAATTATACATAATCTTTAATTTGAGGAGACAGTATTTTAAATTCCTATCTATAATTATCATTCTGCATCCTTTCTGTTTTCTGCAGATCACTGGTGACCTATAGAGCTGGTGATCAGCAATATATAATACCAGAGTCATCTGAACCTTTTGGTCTCTTGGTATATTATACATAACTTTAAATCCATACCTACCTATCCCCTTGCCATCGTCACTCAAATTTTTCTATGTTTATAAAATATTCACAACAACAACAATATACCAAATTAAGGTACACACATTCTATATAATATAGAATATATAGGGAAAATAGATTTTCTCTATGAACAATTTGTAGGTTTCTTCAACTACTTCTACTGTCCCATAAAATTCAAGATCATTTGTTACACTGAAGGAATTTTCATTCTGCTCCAAGAAAATTTACTTTGTTTTTTCTCCTCTACAATGACAAATGTCAATGTTATTCCAAATGCAGAATGTGAGCATGCACTTATCAACATCTCGTGTGCATAATCTAAATATTAATCTATCAACTGGAAAACTAACATTTTGAGCACTAGCTTGATGGGATATGTATAGGGGAGAAAAATAATTTCTTTCAACCATTCTAGGTTCTTGACTCAGACCCTTTCATTATTTAAAAACAAAGATTAACAAAACAAATACAAATACATACAAGTTTAATGTAATATATAACTCCTATATTCATGCGATATACCAAGCATAATAAATTAACCCCCCCCCAAAAGGCCAAACCACCACCTTAAGTACCATATCCAGCTAAAGATATAAAAAGACTTTGGGAGAAGTAAATTTGCCAGTTACTGGAGGTTATAAGGCAAAGCACAGTAAACAAGGTTATGTTTTTTATGCAGATTTAAGGAGCTGCCTTCTCCTTGATAAAAGTTTCTAGAATTTGGGCGTCATCCTCTTTTTGGTACCGAGAGGTACTTAGACACCCCCACAAATAATGATTGCCCTTTTTGTAACAACATGAAGCCAAGAGGGGGGCCCCTGAAAGGGATTTGGAATGGGGTCCAGAACTCAGGGTGTCTAGGAAATATTAGAGAGACATATAAGATGTCCTCACACCTTCCTCCACAACAGGTGTGAGTTGGGGGAAGGGACAATTGGAGCAGGGCCATTGAGAGCATATCTATAACATTTAACTGGCTGCATAGATATGTTAAATAGCTGTGGGGCCATGCTCTGAGTCAGGGGGATGGAAGGGACTTCCACCCAAGATGTAACTGTTGTCAAGTCCCCCAGTTATAGTGCCTGCATGAGAGCTTGGAGATGATTGGCTCCACACCATGGAGCCATGCCTGACCAGACTCACTATGGCAGCCCAATAAAGCTGGAATGATACAGGAATTCTGGCAGTTGTACCTGATTGTGGGAGGAGTCAAAAATGGGGCTGCAGAGGAAGATTGGCAGGCAATTTAAACCCAGGCTCAGCAGCCATTGAGGAGAGGACCACAAGGCTGTGGCAGTGCAGAGAGAGCCACGCGCATCTGGCAGAGTGGGGACCCCTAAAGCCATGTAAGAAGAGGGAAAAACATGGCTTTGCAGAGTGGGGACTCCCACAGCTTTGGTAGAAGAGGACCACATGGCTTTGGGGTGCTCCCTTTGGCCACGTGTCCTGGGAAGCAGGAGAGACTTTGCCTGGAAGAAGGGTGGAAGGACTCTTGACAGTAGGCCATGAGAAGGTGCCACATGGCTTTGGATTAATTAGAGATCCTGCCTGGACGGCAACACAGCTGATGGTGCCAGCAATCTGAATTACGGATTCCTGCTTCTTTTCCTGAGTTACAGTACCCCAAATTAGGGCAAGGGAAGAAGGAAGCACTGTCCACATCTGTGAGTATCCAAAAGGACTTTGATATTTTAATAAAGACATTAGGTTACTACTTTAAGCCTGTATGGCTTTAAATAAATATTTCCTTTTCACAAATCTCTGACATTGAGAGACGTCTTTCCTAAGGCAGCAGACAATTTAACCTAGGGGGGGGTCCTTTCGGTAATAGTATATCTTACACCCTTGGCCCTGTGTGTGGGTGTGTTCTGTAACAGTTTTTGGCATCCCTGGGTGGGCCAATAATTGCCCCCCAGCCGTGTATTCTGTTACACTTATACATGTAAATGTCTCTTACAAAAGGATAACCTCTTGATTTTCAAAGCTTTCCCCATGTCTGTTGTTTCTTAAAAATAACAAGCTCAAATAATCCTTATTCAAAGAGGCATATTTTGAGTGTATGTTCTGCTGTTCACTATAAACCAGTCACATGCATGTTTTGACATTTTTTGGCAGAGCAGTGATCTGTTAAATTCTTTGTGTATCTTATTGTACTTTGTTCTCAAACTTTTACCAAATAGTGGAAAAACATTTTGAGAGGTTAAGCAGTGATGATACAAATATTAAAGTAAATCTACAAACTAAAAAATCCCGTCAAAAATATAAATCAATAGCTTTAACAACTTTTGCCGTCTTGTAGCTTTAATTTATCATTCCTTTTAAGCTAGCGCACTGTGTGTCCTAAAGTAATAGGTAAAAAAGACAAAACAAATAAAAGCGCATACAATATTCCAAAACAATATGAACTGAAAATGAAATATACTTGTTTTTCTCTCTGAGAACCAAAAGATCCATCTGCCATCCCACCCAAACGTAAGAAAAGTCATTGTTTGGTTCATTTTTCTTTCATTAGTGTTTTAGAAATGCATTATGCAGGAAAGTAGCAGATTGCTGGTAACCTAATCACAAACAAGGTTATAGCAACCTCCTGGAACTTAAAGGGACTGCCAGAAGGCAGCCTTCTCTTCAGATAAGGGAAAATGCAGGACACAAAGAAAGGCATTCTCCATTATAAAGACTTGAAAAAAAATACAAAGTAAAGAGAAAGGTCTATTAGGCTTCAGAAGTAGAATTGCTGCCCTAGAGAAAGCATTATTCATCTTAAAGGATACCGGCAAAGACAGAATGTGAAAGCACTTATACAACAGGTTTGAACCTAGAAATTGTGGCCTTATATAACAGTAATTTATGCTGATTCTGACCATTTTAAGCCTCTTTCAAGAAATATTAAATATATATATAACATTAAACTATCAATTTGGGATATAACAACGTGAAATTAACAACATTAAAATATTTACTGTTAAAATAAGCTTTATTTTGCTAAAAAGTATAGTTTCTTGTTTTTATTTTTCAGTTACAGTTTAGTTCAATATTATTTAGTATTAGTTTCAAGTGTATAGTGTATGGATTAGACAATCATATAAAGGGTGCCCCCTGACACTTCCAGTACCCAACTGGCACTATACATAGTTATTGCAATATTATTGACTGTACTTTATGCTGTACTTTACCTCTCCAAAACTATTTTGTAACGATTAATTTGTACTTCTTTTTAAAAAAAATATTTAATTTATTTATTTTTAGAGAGAGGAGAAAGGAAGGAGAAAGAGTGGGAGAGAAACATCAATGTGTGGTTGCCTCTCATGTGCCCCCTACTGGGGACCTGGCCCACAACCCAGGCGTGTGCCCTGACTGGGAATCAAACCTCAATCCTCTGGTTCACAGGCCGCTCTCAATCCACTGAGCTACACCAGCCAGGGCTCTAACTTGTACTTCTTAATCCCTTCACCTCTTTCACCTAATTCCCTAAACACCCTCCCCTCTGGTCACCACGAGTCTACTCTCAGTGTCTATGAGTCTGTTTCAGTTTTGTGTTTTCATTTAGTTTGTTCTTTAGACTCTACCTATAATTGAAATCATATGGCATTTGTGTTTCTCTTAATGTTATTTGAAAGTTTATCTTAGAAAGGAGACTGGGTGATAAAGGTGAAGAAATTAAGAAAAACAAAACCTCATAAGCACAGACAACAATATGGGGACTGCCAGAGGGAGAGGGAGATTGGGGGAGGTAGAAGAGGGTCTACGGGAGATAAATGGTGATGGACAGAGACTTGACTTGTGATGGTGAACACACAAGAAAATATACAGATGATGTTTTATAAAATTTTACAACTGAAACCTATATAGTTTTATTAACCAGTGTCACTTCTATTTAAGAAATTAAAAAAGAAAAGAGTTCATTTTAGACACCTAAGATTAATATTACTAAATGTTAACTAAAACCTTTAGTGAACTTTGATTAATTCAGTACCGGTCCCTCATGGGTTCTAGAGGAATAGCTTGCAAACGTATAACTACATAGAAATGTTACATGCTTTAAAGGGGCATAAAGTGGATGAGACTCAGGTGAAAGGTGAGCTAATGCAAACAGTTCAGAGGGTGTGGCCATAAGGCCATGAACAGACTTAGCATTACAGAACTTTAATTCTCCTCATATTCCAATGCAGGAAATGTGTCCTCATAATGCCCATTTCATGAAGAAAATGAAACACAAAGAGATTAAGTAACTGGCCCTGCATTATATATGCAAATACTGTATGCTGTAAGTGGAGTCTTGATTCCAACTACAGCAGCTGGCCTTCAGGACTGCTGCTCTCAGACTCAGTGTGCTGCAGAGATGCACTCCTGCCGGCCTTTAAGCAGCCAGGCTGTGTTATAGCGAGTCTCAACACTTTTTGCATATACTTCTTTGTAGCATCCACCAATCGCGAGAACAAACGTCAGAGACTTTCAGGGTTTCAAAAATGCTACTTTATTGGCCAAAGCTTTACCTGTGCAGGGGCGAACTCTCCGAACCGGGAGACACAGTGCTCCTTTGAGCTGCAAATGAGAGTCGCAGCTCACACTCACAGCTAGGATTTTTCTATGGAAGCGAGCAAGCAAGCATTTTACAGAAGCGAATGTGGCAGTTAGGTATTGGCAGCCGGACTGCATGTTCAGCGCGTGGACAATCCTGTGGTTGGCTGGACTACCTATGCTAAACTCGTGCTCTTTTTGGTAATTGGTCAGAGAAGCTCGTGATCAGAAGGCTAGGGCAACTGTCCAGATGGCTATCTGCCAAGTCAGCTCTGTTTACCCTTCTTTTCTTATCTTCCTGGAATACAAGCCTAGCATGGTTAGAGGTTATGGCTTTTTCTAATCTTTTTTTTTTTTTTAACACTAACTCTTTCTTTGTTCTCCACATTCTTCAGATAAAAAATTAAAGGGTTGAACTGTGGCAGAACGTGCCACCCAAAATATAACTCTTGGGCATAAGGATTATTTTAGGCTGATTATTTTTTGCAAAACTGAAAGCATGAAAGAATCTGTGAAAACAGTACAGGTTAGCCTTTTGTAAGGGAAGTTTACATTTATAGGAAAAAAACTCTATTTGTAAGGGTGTTTCCTTCACTATACTAGGAAAAGAAGCATGAGGCATAACCAGAAACCCTCACTAAAGGAAAAGGAAGACTAAAATTTGCATAATCAACTTATTCTAGTTTTCTGTGCTTTTCCTGGTAACCTCTCTTATCTGGTCTTCAAGATATTTATGTGTTAAAGATGGTATTTTTCATGGTGGCTTGGGTCATTTAACAGAGTTTTACTAAGTTTTTCTGGGTATCTCCCAAGTTGCAGAAGGGAATAATGTGAATTAATTTCTATTTTTTTCCCTATATTAATCTTTGATTACAAGAGGGTCTCAGCCACAGAACAGAGAAGGCTAGAAGGAAAATTATGTTTTCCCCCAATGGAGTTTAGATTAGCATACACATTTTTTTTCCTTTTTCTCTCCTTTTTGCTCCTTCTTGTTCTCCTTTTTCTCTCTGTCTCTAAAATATTCCTGTAAAATTCTAATCTAATTATTCTGTAGGGGTTCAGAATGAGTCATCCCAAGATGTGGCCCTGTGGTGTGCAGACTACTTTGAGCTAAAGCAATGGACAGCCCAAGAGCTTAAGAATACACTCCCCTCTCATCCTTGCCTTAACTACCAAAAGAATTTAAATTAGGGACCTTGCCCATAATAAGAGATAATTGGAGATAAGCTTTTAAGAAATCTATCTTTATGGTAAGGCAAATGTCTACCTAATATCTGCTCTTCTTATTGTCCTACAGTGACCTTTCTTCCCTCTGACACCCTGAAGTCCACAAGCACCTGACCCCATCTCCAGCTCAAAATGCCATATATATCTCATTTTCCCTTGATGTCTCCTACCTGTCACATATGCTGGGGTCTGTGATTCTCATATATGTGTGATTCCCACATGTATACATGTAATTAAATTTGATTATTTCCTCTTGCTAATCTGTCTCATGTAGATTTAATTGTTAGACCAATAAAAAGAACCCTGAAGGAAAAGTTTCTTCCTCCCCAACAACTCCCTCAATGTACCTCCATGCCTATATGCATGTCTGAAATTTTTTCCTCTACTTATATACTTATATCCATATCATTGCTAATGACATGATGTTCAAACAGTCTGTACCTACAGCACTCACTTTTATATATATTTATACTTTAGTTTTAAAAATCCCATTGAATAGATACTATTCATTCTCTACCATTCCCTGTTATCATCTGAAAGTTTTCAGAAGTTGGATGTTTCATTAGTATAAACATAGTTGGTATATGTTTAGAAACATATGGGTATATGTTTTATAAAAATAAATATGTTTTATTTATTTTGTTTAAAGTCAGAGGTAACATGATCTTTGCATTACTGAAACATTTTTAAAAATAAATCCTGGCTGGTGTGGCTTAGTGGACTGACTGCTGGACTGTGAACCAAATCATCATGGGTTTGATTCCCAGTCAGGGCACACGCCTGGGTTACGGGGCAGGCCCCTAACATGGGACATATGAGAGACCACTACACAATGATGTTTCTCTTCCTTTCCTTCTCCTTCTCTTCCCCTCTATCTAAATGTATATATGCTTTAAAAAATAAAATAAAGTTGACATTTTTACTGTTTCTAAATTATCTAAAAAGATTTTCAAGAGTAGGTCAGAGTGAATTTTGCTTTTCAAAGTAATCTCTTGACCTATGCATAGGATACGTCCTTGGAAACATTATGTTAAAATATGTGCATCACATAAAGACACTTATTACATTAAGTATTTTAGCTAGATTTTAGTAATTTACTATTAAAACAAATTATATTAATTTATATTAAGGCAGAATAAAGACAATATTATCAGCTCTTCTCTGGATGAATATAATTCCTTGAAAATAACAAAAATTATAAAATAACTTGGAGAACAAGGTTGCTAGTAACTGTAAAGCCATCTTTCATTCTCCATGTAATAGAAGACAAAAAAAAATGGACTGTGGAGAGGACAGAAGTAAAGAACAGAGAGGTCTAGGTATTATATCATTAAACTGTTTCAAATTGAAAGGTAAGAAAGACTCATGGGAGGACGATGAGATATGCTGAAACAGTCACTCGGGAGGACTTAGCACTCCAGTGAACAATCCAAATCCAATTAGAAAGTCTCCAGAATGCAAACCAGTTTAAACACATGTGTAATGAAGTCAATGTGATATGTAATGATGGTTATTTCAGCCCTTTGGGATGGTACTGAAAATCCTGCATGGTAGAAAGCTAATGAGGGGATGAGAGGAGAGCTGCTGGTCCCTAAGGCAAGTACCACAAGATCAATTGATTAGGAGTATCGCAATCCTTTGAACGTCAGGAGACAGTCACCCACGGAGCTTGCAGAAATCCACCTATCTGATCACTATGTTTACTACCTAGAAAGCACTTTTAGACAAAGAACATTACATGAAATCACTCATCGGTGGCTTTTACTGAAATGTTGCTTTTGAATGTGTGCATAATATGAAAAGAAAATCTAAGTTTCCTTTTGGAATAAAAAGGGAATAATACAGAAGACTTATTTTGCATTTGTAAGAAAAAGTAGAAGTCCATTATCACCTTTCTTGGTTATAAATACAAACAAAAGTCCCGTGTGAGATAGCAATAACAGAACTTTTCTGGCCCAATAACACATTCCTCTCTAAAGATATTTCTCTTGTATCTGTCACATAACTAGTGCTCTGAATTTTTCTTGATATCATTTGCAATCATGAATCTTAGAAAGACCTAGAAAAGGGAAAGATTAAAGAGCTCAAAAAGAATATGATAAGACTTTCCCACATATTCTGATTAACTGATAGAGATAGTGAGAAGACAAAACGGAATTAAATTGGTTATAAATATAAATATGTATTTACTTAATTATTAAGAATTTATAAAGTACTATATGTATAAAATATATCGACTGAATATATATCTATCACATATATATTCACAGACAACTGATTATACTTGGATAAATCTAGATGCTCCTTAATTGTCACTATTTTGACGGGGTGCTCATCTGACAGTCCTAAAATCAATTTGTGATTCCCTGCTCTTTTCGTCTAATTTATGTTTTGTTTAACAAACTCAAAATAACAGCAATAACCTACCCTGCTCTGAACAAACAAAACTAACAAAAAACAAATCTATTCTAACATGATTTTATGGAACATATTATTTAAAAGCTTTATTCATTTTTATTGTAGTTGAAAAGGCTAGAAGCAATGTACTTTATTCTACTCAGGCAGATAAGGGCAAAATAATAAATAACAGGGGAAATGACAAAACACCTAACTTGTTATATAAACCTGCCTATGACTTCTAGGCATTCTTAGTTCTCAAAATGAATTTCAATTCTTCACAGATGCCAAGGAAAAAAATGTCATCCTGAAAGGATAGATTTCATAATTAGAATAAAGTATACTAGACAGAGAAGGAGAAAAAAGGCAAGAGGCATTGGACAGATGTTATTAAGGTAATCGAAGTTCATCAGCTGTATCTTCAGGTCATGTCTGACTTGAATAGAAGTAGCCTTTCCTTTCCATAATCAGTGACAGTTTAGGAAGTTTCTAGAATGAATTTGATTCAGGAAATTATTTTTCTAAACATATCATCATTTTTATAGAGCTAAATTAAAATGAGCTTATTTTTTTGTCGCTAAAACCCCCAAAACAATATCAGACTATATAGACTCTGAAGGGTGTTCAACAAAAGTGAGAAAAATCATTTGAATTATTTTTTAAGTAAAAAAATCTTTAAAAATTTAGGAAACATTGTTATGGAGTCAATAGAGTTATAACTATTCATTTTAGATCTTTTATTTAACATTAATTCTATTTATTTTGGTGCTTAGCAGGGAGTACAGAAGCCTATTATCCCGCTCCAGCTGGTAGCTTTGAGAGTGCATTTGGAGGACACATGCCAAATCAGCCCTGAAACCCAGGTTCCTGGCATAACCCTCAATCTTCACATTGCTTCTGTCCCTTTTTCCCCCTTTTTTGTTTGTTCTTAGCATAATGAGAATTATCACTGTAATGAATTTTATGAAGGTTTTTTGAAGGCAATTCCCAGAATAGAGAAAGCCTGAACAATAATCCAGAAACTTCCTGACCCCAGTACCATCCCATATATTTGGTAGAAATTTATGGTAACAATTAACATAATAATAAGTTACCAGGTTGTATAAAAAATACAGCTGGTTTGAAATACAATGTTTTATATTTTCATACTTTAAATGTATCATAAAATTCCACTTAAAACTCCCCATTAAATATTTTACTATGGCCTAATGAGTACATAGTATTATCATAGTTAACTTTTTTTGTAAGTTAAAGACCATAAAGAAGTTTTCCTCAATCATTAAAATGACTGCTATGATGTTAGACTTCTTCATTAGTTTAATGTTTATAAAATTTTGTTTCCTATAATTGACTTTTTAACTTTTTGTTACCTGTTTTCTACTTTTAGTACTTCTCTCATAGACTTCAAGAATTATTTATAAACTAGAATTTTCAGCACCTTGCCCTCTGTATTTCTAAAATGTTTTGAAATGTTATAGAAAAGGCACAATGATCTTTGCACTATGTCTAAGCAAACCTTGTTTCTCCCCAAAACATTGCTTAAAAAAGATAAGATGACTACTGGACTGATGCCTACTGAATTGAAACTAGGACATTGATAAATGTTTAATCGTATGTTATTAATTGTTCTTAACTCATAACGTCACTTGATGACCACTGGGTCAGCTAAACATTGAAGGTCCAATTGTCCCTCCAATAAGAAAAATTGTGGTCTAAGTTTATGACCCTATTTCCCTAGCAATCCTCCTCTTTGTTACTCACCCTCTTGCTACTTGTATCTTTAGAAATCCTTCCGTATTTTCCCCATTTTGGGGAGTGTCTTTGGTTTATATTAAAGACTGTGTTCCCTGATCTTTAAATTATGTCAGAATAAACTCTCTTTTAATTTCTCAGAAGTATTTCTGAAACTTTTGTTTATACAATGATCAGGCTCTTGGCTATTGGTAGTAGGCAGAAATGTTTCTCTGAAGATTGTCCACATTCTAATTCCCAGAACATGTAAATACGCTAGGTTTCATAGCGAAATAATTAAGGCTGCAGATGGAATTAAGTTTGCATATAGGGTTATTATATCTTGATATCCTGGTACACCCAGTGTGATGATAGGGACCTTAATAGTACAGCAAGGAGGTAGGAGAAGAGAGAGAAGGAAATATGCCTAGAGAAGAATGATTTTAAAAAGTTCAGTGTTGTTGGATTTGAAGATGTGAAAAAGGGGGCTACAAACTAAGGAATATGGGTATTCTCCAGAAACTGCAAAGGACAAGAAAACAGATTCTCCCCTAAGATCCCTAGAAAATGGAATGCTGCCCTGCCAATCCCTAATTTTAGCCTAAGTATAACCCACGTCAAACTTCTGATAGAATTATAAGATTTTTAAAAATGGGCTCTTTAATTGTTATTTCTGTGATAGTTTGTTACAGCAACACAGAAAACTAATAATAGTGCTTTTTTATTTGTTTTATTGAAGTTTGGATTGTTAAAATCCAATCAACATTCTTGTCCAATCTCATTCCATTCCCATTCTTTCCAGAAATGTGCCTTAGGCTCCCTTGTAGATTCTGGGATATAGTGGAATTAGACAAACCAACATACAGATATTTAATATTTAAAGTGACAATAGATCTCAAAAATAAAATGATGGAAAAGTGAGTCAAGTTACATTCTACTGAGATATGTGAACAAGAAGAGCAAGTTTTGGGGGAAGAGAATTAGGATTTCAGTTAGAGACTTATTGAAATGTTGGTGTGCATTAGTCAAGACAGAAGTATTCTCTGGAGATATACATTTTTGAATCATTTGTGTGTTTAAACCCAAAGGTCTAGGAATCACCATAGTTCTGGGTCAGCTGTAGGAAGTAAGGAACCTCTAGAATTGAGAATTTCAGAAGAATGAAGAATTGATGAAGACAAGGAAGTAAAAGAAGAGGCAGGAGTTAAACCAAAGTTCTATTGTAGTTAGAGTGGATAATACAAGTACAATTGCTGTTTATTACTTCTGAGAAAATATATTTCAGTTTCTTATCTTGTTGGAGTTATCATATGGTTGGTTGTAGTAATAAAAATAGAGAAACAATTGGTAATTTCTCTTATTTCTATATACAACACTTAAAACTCTTAGTTTATTTCTTTAGAAAAAGCACTATTGTTTTCATGACCCATAGCATTAATGTATAAGAAGTCATATATTTTCTTAAATTTATTATCAATGGGTTATGAAATATGGGTGTTAATGTCTATCGTAAATTCTGAATTAATATTTTCCTTTACTTTAATAATCTGCTATGTATATTTAAGTTCTATATCTTTATATTTTAGCTCATCTTGGCATTTTATTTTGATAGACTAACTCTAATAACTTTATTATGCGAATATAAATAGTACTAGTTTTTTCAGTTTCCCATATAACGTTATATCTGAAATTTTCATAAATGCAATATTTATTTAGTGTTTTCAGGACATATTCTATATGGACACAATTCTATAATATATATTAAAGAAACTGTAAATTTCTTTGCTGAAATTACATATGGCAAAATAGGGTAAACATTACATTATTATTTACATTTATATGATCAAAATATAACATATTACTAGAAAATTAAATCAAGGCTATGATGATCAAATTTAATAATATCAGTACCAACATATAGCTTTATGTAAATTAAACTTCTGAACTTGAGTTTTAAATATCTATTTATTATGAAGATAGATGAAAGATTGATGTTATAAAGAAACCTGCAACTTTTACATGGTTAAAGCAGATGGCTTATCTTAAGAAAATTGAAAAGCAAGAGGGGCATAAAATATACTTAGTTCATGATTTTCCATTGAGTGTCTTATGATAGCATCTGTTAGTGAGGCTATAAAAGTGGCTGAGCAGAGGAGAACAGGAAGTTACATTTGTCCAGTAATTGAGCAATGCAGTCAGCATGTTGATTGGGATAAGGAGCGAGAAAGAAAATGAGAGACAGATAGAAGTCTTGAAGCAAGTTTTAATAATATCCAGAAGCAAAGAGTAAGAGACATCTGGTATTTTGACAGAATGAATCAACTGCTCTGCAATAACCTTTCATTTTCTTCCATTTTTTCCCCTTTAATCTTTAAGGTTTAACTGCTGGTTTGCCATATAGATTCCATATGTAGCAAGATGTCATGCAGGAATTGTTAAAGAACTGTGTATGTGTGCATGTGTGTGTCCAAAATTTATTGGAGAGTTTTGTTTAGAATTTTTTCTGCCAGAGGACTTTTATTCAACAAAACAAAATTTTATTCAAAACAAAATTTATTCAATAAAAACAAAGAACAACAACACAACTTTGCTTCCTGGTTGGGAAAATAATAGTTCCATGCTGTCCTATTATATTTAGAAATTTACAAAGCAATTTCTGGTACATTGACTATTTAATTCTCAGTATACCATTGTGAGGTATTATTTTGCACTTTTCTAGGTCAAGAAAATGAAGCTCAATAAGGTACAAATCATCAGTAATTGATGGAGATGACCCTTGAAATCAGAGTTCCCAAATGTAATGCTATTCTAACCTATATTTATTTTAGAGAACTATAGGTATTCTAAGTATAAAATTTACTTATGCAAATGATCTTTACAGATTTTATCGAGTTCATAATAATCAAGGCATTGGGACTGTGAAAAGGCATAGAGTATATGAACTGAAATCCTAACATGAATTCCCTTACACTGTGGTGGGGTAGATATTGAGCCCATATTCAAATAAAAGTATATTAAAAAAAAGAGAAAAACTTGACTTGACAAGTAAGTTTAAAATAATGACTATGATAATAAAACACAAAGACAGCATCATCTAGGTTTTGCTAACTCAGATGTTGCAGATCATCTAATTGAAGTATCTTCAGTTAGCTAAAAAGGTTTCCCATGGTTTAACTAAATAAGGTAAATATGTTTGTCAGATAAGATTTAAATTATTTAAGAGAATTATGTTTTCAAGCACCTCAAACATTTAGATTGTATCTATATTTATAAAATCATTATGTGCTCCTTACAAATTTGTTCTTAGTACCTTCTAAACAGCAATCCAATAAGGAGCTCTCTCAGTTACAGTCCTTTGAGGGAGTGAACAAAAGGGTATCCTTTAATCCAATTTTTTTCATTAAATTGACTTATGCTTTCCTAGAATGATATGTTTTCTTAAATAAATAAGTGTGATATTTTTATATTCCTCTGTAAATCAAAATATTAACCTCTTCCTTAATTATGTAGCCCTGCAGGATGTAAAAAAAATGCCTATCTTTCTGTTATAGATGGAAGCAAAAATAATGTTTTTTTCTATTAGGTGAATGAAATCCCACAGTGAAAAAATGAGTAGCATTCGCATTTCCTTTTTTTCCTCTATCTTATGTGCTAATTTTTAAACCGAGTTTATTTACAAGTTCAAATCTGAGACACTACTATGTAACTGTTAGGTGGGATTTTTATATTTATATGTGTACCATAATCTGAATTCATAGTAATTATTTTCCAGTTCAGATTTTCCAGATGTTATTATACTTGCATCAGTATAATACAATAAGTTAAATATTCAAATACAAAGTAAAAAGGAGTTACTAAAAGACCTTAATAAAGCAAAATTTTAAAAAATCTTTCATTTTGATAAGAATTGACATTTCCAGTGCAATTACTGATCAATACTAAATGTTCACATGGTACATCTTATTTAACATCACCCTCTTCTTTCCCTACTCTAATCCTCTGCATGCCTTATCTCCCTTACCCAGTTACATTTTATTCCCAGAGCACTTATTTTCTAATATATATGTAACTTTTTCTATATCATGGTTATTATTTATCTCCTTGTTCACACTAAAAAGTAAACTCACCAGAGACCTTTCTTTGGTCCTAAGGGCCAAAGCAGTACCATCATTTTGAAGGCCCTCTTTCACAGTCTAGACTGAAAGACCAATAAATCTAGCAGTAATTTAAGGGAAAATATTTGTTCTGCTTTACTTCTGTGGACTTATAAGTAAGTAGGATTGGGGTACTGCATTACTCTCTGGGAAGGTTCATGTTGCAAATAGTTCACTGAATAATTCATTAAACAAAGTTTGATGCTCACAAGCTGAGAGGTGCATCGACACTGACTAGTCATTGGATAAGCACATATTCACATACAGCGTGCAGCTGAAATCACAGGCACTGAGCATACAGATTTTAAAACACACATTTCCTGCCTTGAGGAACTAAAAATGTAGTGCGCTACTTATCATTATTATTATTATTTAAGAACTTGACACTTGGAATCAAATGTGATGATGAATCCTCACTCTCTTACTGGTTATGTACTAGGGCAAGTTAATAAAAGTAGAAATGTTAATTATAAAAATGTGGGAGCTGTTTTTAGATTATCACATATGCATAAAATGGCAAAGTTCTTTTCCAAAATTGTCATATTTTGAAAGTAAATTTTAAGAGAAATTCAGACAGACACCCCCTTTATGTTTGAATATATTTTTAAAATTTAATGTTCATTATTCAACTATGCCCTATAATACTTAGGCTCAAATTAAGGAAATATTAACAAAAAGCCTATTTCCATTTTGTGAATTATATACATATATGCATATATAAAGGAAGCTACATATTCCTCTAATTTTTTTTCAGGAGAAGTCTCATAAAGTTTCTAGGATATTCAAGGTTGGTATTCTGAGAAGCAGTTATATAATTGTGCTGGAATTTCTGCAGTTGCAGTCTGGAGGTCCACTGTGTGGAGCGAGTGGGGCCCATTAACCGTGGGCTAAACTGCCTGAGATTGTTGCCATTTGTGCCCCCTTTTCTGTTGTCAGTGATCGCTTCCTCACCGTGCAGTCTGTTTTATCTCAGGACTTCTTTTCCCTGGCTATTCTCCTGACTAATCATGTTTATGTGATTGGAACCAAATTACTAAGCTAATTATTATTATATTTAAAAGTAAATAACCTTCAAGTGAAAGACTGAGGGATAATAGTATGATAAAATTGTTACTGTTTTAGTAAATAGGTACTACAACAATCATTTCAATGGCTCAGAATTTTTATTAAGCTGAGTTCAACTGAGTGATGTTTCTATATTTCATTCTGCTTATGGTTCCAGGTATGTAGAATCATTGGTTATCTCTAGTTTAACATGCTAAAATATAAATAGTTATCACAGGGTTGCTAATATTTCCTCATTCTTTCATTGCTGAGATTATCAAGGATCCATTATGAGTGCTCTCGATATTCTGATTTACATTTGGATTCAGAGCAAAATCTTCAGGAGAGTTAGAAGTGAACTTCAGTCAGCAAGAAGATATAAACAAAAGCCACAGGCTCAATGCCACATAGCAGCACCTTTACTCACTGCAAATATTTTAAAGGTGTTTTTCCCCCTTACTTTTACTTTCACCATCCCTTCAAAATATATACGAATTATTAAGTGGTGATCTGGTGATCATAATTCTTAGAGGTAAGTAATGTGTTTAAGGAGGGGCAGGTTGCAGTGGAATCATAGATTTCATTACATTTGGGTATTACTATTTTAAGACAGTCTGAATTCTCAAATTCATGTGCAATATTGAAAATAAAAAACAAACATCAGCAAAAATCAAAAGTTAATGCTGCTACAGGCATAATGCCAGTTTGAGTCATACACTGCTGAACCACTGGTCTCTGAGGTGTTTGAATAACTGTAGTGTGTGGCATTGCTTGAAGGAAAGTACATCTAGGATAGATCTATACTCTCCACTGAATTTCTGAGAACTGGAAATACTGAAATTCAACACAGGATTACCATCATTCACTGACACATGGAATTATCTGGCTGTGAAGGCTCTGAGAAACATAACGCGAACACTAGAGCACTACATACGAGATACATATGTATCTTAAGATGCATATGTATCTTAAGATGGATATGTATCTTGAGAATTTCCTAAGAAATGAAGAAAATGAAGTTCTACAGACAAATAGAGACTATGTTTTTCACTATGTACCTATTAATAATATTTTTGAAAAAGAAAGGAGTTATTAATCAAAAGTTATACAGATTTAAGAGTAATGAATTAATGTCTTCATTAAAATCCCAAAGTCCCTTAAAACACCCACAAACACACACAGTTTTTCCTTACCCCCTTTGCCCAGTCTGGGGCACCATATCTCAGGAAAAGAAATAGAAGTCCACGGCTCAAGTAGTCCCCGGTTCTTCCCAGTAATCCGTGCTGGATTGCCAGGCCTCCCTCTGTTCCCAGTACCATCAGCTGTGTATCCGGGATCTCCAGTTCTTACTCAGAACCCACCTGGCACCTTCTTCTGGCCCACCAGTGAGTGTCCCTTTACCCCCTTTCCTTCTCACAGCGTCTCTTTTGCACTCTTCCAAACAACTAAGAGAGCTCTGCACAACTGCTACATCTTGCTTTCCAGCTTCCTCCTAAACTGGTGGCAAAGGGAGCAGCAAAGCCTCATGGTTCCAACTCTCGCCAAAGCTGTCTCCAAAATCAATTAATAATACTTCTTAAATTGATTTTGGAGATGTACTTATATCTATAATGTTCGTATCACTAAAAAATAAGTATTTCTAATTGAACTGCAGTTTGGAATACAGAATGGCAAATCAGAGAATGTAGGTTTAACATAGGAAGTAACATTTGAACATTTGTTTATGAAGATTTATTTACATTGTTGACTTGCTGAAAATTGTCTTTTAATTATCTGATTTTAATTTTCTATGTGTTTAGTATTTTCTTTAAAGCTCAGAATTATATATATTTTAAAATATTCAGAAAATTGACTGATAAACATTTAAAAAAACAATGATTTTGCTTAATGGTTATACTAATTCATATAATTTTATGTCTTTAAATAATGGATTATATATGTAATATTTTAGTTTTTACTGTTCACAATCATAGCATGTAAATATGTTTTTAAATAATTATGTAAGAAATAATACCTTTCAAAATAAGAAATACCTTTCAAAGTCCTTTCTCAATGATAGCTTTGGAAGCTCAAGATTTTGCCACCTGATGAAAGTGTTACAGTCCACGTTCTTCTCATCTGTCATTACTTTTCTTAACCACTGCCACCAAATGTTTTTTCTCCTTTCAGTGCACTGAATTTCCCTCATTAAAAAATAATAATGGTAAGTAGAAAGTCACTATAACTGCTTTATTTGTCCTTTGATGTCATTTCATAACTGCAACGTTACCTTTTTCCTGATAATATCACTATTGTAAGTCTTGAAATATCATTGGTATTCCCTATGATTTAAAGTAATGTATACTCTGACATATCTGCTCGTTGTGACAGAGAGAATGCATCATGCACGGGACCCTCACTCCGAGGTAGGGGCCATGGGGGAGGAGTGTATGTGGGGAATTAGCAGTCACTGCAGAAAGATGATGGAGGAATGATAGGTGGCCGTGCTGTGCACCTCTCTACATGGGGATTCTCAGGTAGAAGGGGACACATTCAGAAAAAGTTCAGAATAAATGGGAGTTGTGAACTGCAGTTCCAGGTTTTACCCCAGCCACAGAGTCCTAAGACTGAGCTACTGTTGGTTTGAGACGCCCCGCAGCTCTCTCCACAACACCTTGACAGTTTCGGGGGCAAAGGGAGGCTGTGGGCCCAAAGTGGCATTTTTATCTCAAGCGTTTGTTTTGCCCTCAACAAGGATATAACAAAACCAATGTGCAGACTCGTTGGCTTAATCATTGGTTTCCAAAAGAGTAGGGTAGGGGTGTGTGTGTGATTTGGTAAATATTGCTAGTGCAAAGATTGTATTTGTAAAGGTTTAAAATGATCATTCTGGGTTGAATCCTATGAGGTCATTGGCAGAACTCAGCTCAAGCCTTAAAAAAAAGTTATCTTAGATGATAGAAAGGGGACTGAGAATTCCCGGGACATTTTACTTTTAGAATACCCTGTATAACATTTGGCTCTAGGTGCCGCTGAATTAGCACCGAGGCAGAATCCAATCAGAGCTCTAGTTTTCATTCACATCTGTAAATTTCAGAAACACCTTTTTCCAAACCTAGAATGTGTTTCTCAGATTCCTCAGTTGCCGAAGTGTAATTCTATTGAGTGGGCTCAGACGACCTGATTTGGAAGCACACCCTAAGAAACTCCCAGGGAGTAACGTGCTGGCTATTCTGACCTGTCTCCAGTATATACATAAAACACAGACAGAATTCTTGTTTTCTCTAGTTGCTTCCTGTAGCATTCCTCTTTTAGAGTCTAAATCTTTTACAAAAGCTTTGATACTGTGAAAATGATTTTACATTCCACTTCATTTTTTAAACTACATTTTACCACAGGTTTTGATGTTATCATCTATGTTAATAGTAAATCCCACATATGTTCATTTTATTTTCATGCTTTTCCTGCCATTTATCAATATTCACTTGACTAAAATCACTCAATTAATCAATAAAAATAAAGTAATGTATACTAAGATATATTCCACTTATATCAAACATTCTTTGAAGATGAAAAGTGAGAGCAATGTACCCAATCACCGATATATTTAATCTGCCCCCTTTTCATTGACTAAGTATTAGATGAAATTCTTTACATTCCCCAAAGATAAAAATATATTTTTACAAACATCCACACCTAAATGTATTGCTACACAACATTTTCTAAAACATTTTTATAAGCCAGTTTTTCTTGTTCCCCATAGGGTGTAGGACAGGCATAATCATACCATGCCACACTCTACCAGGTTTGAGATCTATTCTTTAATATATCTATAACATATTTTCATATTTATGACCAAGATTATTGAAGACTCTTTATTTGGGAAAATATATTTAAGCTAAACAAACAGTGTAGCTTGGATCAAGATAAACGTGAATGCAGAAATGGATACAATTCAACAACACTGCACTGCATTTAAGCAAACTATATAATTAGCCACATAAAGGTAACTAACAAGTCTGCAGAAGATTCACATTCGTTTCTCAGTAGATAATAAGCAATGGTCATTTGGGGGCATAAATATTGACTTTAAAAACCAAGTGTTCAATCTAAATTGCCAAAATATTACTATATCTTTAAAAAATTCATAATGCCATAACTGTGAAAGGGAAATTAAATTAGTATTATTTTACAAAGATTTGAATCAATTTCTTCCTTTTTCCCCCCTGACTATTCTTAATTCACATTGCCTGCCAGAAGCATAATAGCCCTTGGGCAAAACTAAAAACAAAAAAGTCCCTGAGTGACTGACTGTTGACTTCAGCCCACTGTGGACTAGTAAGTTTAGAAGTTGTGTTTTATACAAGCCCTACTGTACTTTGAGGATTATTTTTTTGCCATCTTCTCAGCAGATACAGAATATTAAAAGACCTCTGTGAGATTCGGTTTCAGTACAATGATTTAGCTACACAAGCTGGAAAATTTGCAAAACAGCATCGATTTTAAATTTGTAAGAGCATTTGTTAGTTTGGGGATCTTAATTTTTATAACTCAGAATAAGGAAAATGATAGTTTCTTTTATTTCTGTCTTGTTTCATACACAGTTGAGTTAAAAAACATTTATGATAAATTGTAAAGTAATATTCTACAGTCTAAGATTCTTAAACATTTAGTAATAATTGTTCCTAAGTCACAGTAATATATTCTTAAATAATACATGAATTAAAAGTAAATGAAACCAAGCTTTAGGCTCTGGATGGAAATAATCAAAACCTGGTGTGTGTTTTTTTTTAATTTTGCCATTTTTTTCATTAAATAGCAAAGATTAAGTTTTATCAATATCAAACAATCCTCAGTACCTAAACATGCAAAACAATATTCTCTAGGACTTGAATTGGAGAAATGTTCCCAGCTGGAATACATCTACAGAATGTGCTGATAATTTTGAATAAAATAAAATAAAATGTATTCCTTATATTCTAGAGAATTCACCTCCAAAACAATTCCATTTGGAAGTAAACCTGTTTAAGCAATAGAAGACTTTCTAGATAGAATTAAACAAACTCAATTAGTTTTAATCAGTAATGCAAGCGAAACAGATTTTAACTTAATTAAAGCTAGCAGAACTAAAATGCCTAGTAAGATAATGGGAGATAATGGAATTTGAATTCCCTTTCCTGGCAATAATATCACTATGACTATCTATTTGGAAGGAGACTGGTTCAAAGACTTTAATAGTTACTTGGGTGGTTCTAATAAGTAAAAGCAAATAGACACTTTGGATGTTTCAAAGAGAGAGAGACAGACAGACAGACAGAGACAGAGAGACACAGAGAGGGATAGCTCCTAGTCAGTACTTAAAATTCACCAAGTTAATCTTAAGCTCTTGTTATATTTTAGTAATAAGATAGTTTTTGTAACTAAACTACATTAAAGATAATATGCTATTAAGCAAATACTTAGTTGCAGATGTGGTTAAGTGAAACTATAACCATTCAGGACACATTATTTTCTTTAAAAATATTATAAAGTGTTGACTCTCATATACTTTTTTATGAAACTGAAAAAAAACTGCAAAAATAACAGAAGTAATGTTTGATTATTAGGAAGATGAGTAATAGTAACTATACCTTACATTTATTTGACACATTATTTTCTAAACTTCAAAGAGGTATAATTAATATGTTTATTTTCATTTTATATGTGAGATGAGAGTCTTTATTCATATTTTCTTAGAAAAGTAGATAAAATTAGATTCAAGCTATATTTTTATGCATATTTTGTTAATTGGTTTATCTCCTCTATTGATGCTCTGACAAAAAGAAAGAAAAAAAGTAGGACTCATAAGATGTTTCAAAGAGTAAGATGTTAACCAAAAATTTCATTACTTTGCAGTATGGTTGAGATAGGATATGTAAAAAAAAATCACTTTATTTAATCTAGAGTTAAATCAAAATAGATATTTGAAGAATTTTTGACAAGCTAACAGTATTTATTATTATTAATCATGAAAATACAGAATATTTTCTTTTGTGGCTACATAAGATGGAATAATGCAAGGGGCTATTTTCTTCAGACTAGAGAATTTATAGTTTATAGAGCAGAACACAATTAACTAATTTTAGAGGTCACTGTAATGTAATAAAACATAAATAAAACTTGGGATCCATAAGAAAGGTAAAGGAAATGGGGCAAACTGCTGTCCCCAAGTTTGAGAGACAGACAGGCAAATGCAGAGTCATGGCTTCCTGGAGCAGAGACTCATGAGCTGAAATCACCAAGAGAAGAAGAGCTGGAGTCGAAAGGCCTGGACTGTAACCTATGGGCAGAGGCGCAATGTGCACAACTGTGAGAGTTGAGAATTTCATGGGGACCAAGTGATAAGGGGCCTCCACCATATTGTGAGTTTTATGTACAGGAGTTTGACCAATTTTTCCATTGACTATAGATGTTTATATTTACCCCAACTATCATTTGGGAATAAAAATGAGTAAACAGGTAACTATATTAATTCAACAGTTCACATGCCCTTTGGAGTAAGGCATAGGTATTTTCAAGGCTACTGTTCAGAAAGATGTAGACTTTTATTTAAATTTTAGAGACATAATAAACAGTCCTTTTAATGCTGTTTTTATTTTAAACATGAGTTTAAACATGAGTTAACTTCCATTTCTTTTTCTTTATATATTCTTTACATAAAATCACTTTGCTATTTTTACCACTAAAATTATTAGTTTTTAAATGTAATCAAAATTCAAAAATAATTCTATTACAATGAATTTACCAATGACTCTTTTTTTAGGTTTGAAACATGTGTTGTGAAAAAACATTCATTAGCATTTTTAAACAAAATTGACCTCTTAAAACATTTTAATATTTAGTCATTTAATCATATATGAATTAACCAATAATATTAAAGAGACTTGTTTATGACTTATTATTATTTATGACATAACCATCCAATTAAAAATGTATAATCACTTAATTTTCTTATATAAATTGGATCTCTTTTCAGGTAAAATAAAATAGACCATTTATAAGATATCTATTGTTTTTACCTTCCTGGTTAAACCCTTATTTTTTCTCTATGATCAAACCAACCTCATGACTATCATTTTCAAAGAAATTCAACTGGTTAAAAATATATTAAATTCCATCATCAAAAAAGAATGAACAATGACAATGAATAAAGTCTGCAGAGAATACCTGTATATTCTTTGTTACCATTATCATCAACAATTCCTGTTCTAAAGCATGCTCAAGAAGTACTACACAGTGCTTCCAAAATTTAGGTGAAAAAAATTCTATGATCTGAGTAACTTTACTAACAGTATAATTAAGTTTAAGATGCTGGGGAAAAATAATATGTCTAGTATAAACACAGTAAATACAATCAATTTAGCACTCAAGACATATTCACTCCTTCATGGACCTTGTTTTACCTGTCTCTTTAACCATCCTACTTTCCAACACACTTGAATAACTAGAAAATGGCAAAGTGTGTATTGCCTTTGTTCACATAAATGAAAAGGGGTATAACCAACTCTATTGACACAGAATGACATAGTCATCATTTAAAAAAATTCAATGAGTATTCTTGGTATTTTTACCTTATTCGAAGATTCTGGCTGAGAGAAAGAGAGAAAGGCACTGGAGGATGCGGAGGAACTGGACTCGCTAGTGACAGGAAAGACCAGGTCCGGGCAGTATCGCCACAACCCACCACTCAATTACAATCACCACAATCTACGGCCCTGGAGCTCTTGAAGTCCTGGCTACTCCGAATGCCAACACCTGAGCAAGGGGCTAAGCACATGTCCAGAAGGGGTCGCCCAAGGAGAAGCCAACAGGAGCCTCGGCCAGTGAGTCCAGAGAGCCCTGCTATGTCGGTGGATATCCTCCCGCACTGCATCACTTCACACACAGAGTCGCAAAAAAGGTCTTGAGGAAACTTTCCTAAAGGGCTCCGAAGCTCCTCAAATGCTGCCACTCATACCAGCAAGACCCAGTGCTGCGTGCTGATGGGCAAAGCTTGGCACGGAAGAGAGTGATCCCGAACAACCATTCAATGTCTCAGCTTAGGCTGCAAGGACTTGTCCTGTCTCAGCTGTGCTGTCATGGAACCCAGCCTGCACCTAGGTGACAACTCCGCAGCCCAAAGTTGGGATGCTAGCACCTCTCCAGCCTACAGCGTGGACACCAGGAGCCCTCAAAGCCAAGTTGAGGGCATCTTCTCCAATGTATACCCCACTGGGACTCCATTAAATTTGTGAAAATAAAATAAAGTTTTATTTTATTTTTAAAGTTTTAAAAATGAGTTTTTCTCCTCCTGAATAAAGCTACTTTCTCATGCCTTTTCATAAATAGGCATTTATCATATTTATGAAAAATCAAAAATTCAAAAATGCAATACCCTTCTTTCTTTAAAACTTTTGATACTACCAGAATCTTCAAAGCATCTTCACAATCATAGAGATTTTACAGCTAAATTTCTAAAGAATGCATGAATTTAAGATTAGAAATAAAAATTATATAGTCAAATTAAATAAGCATGATTACAGCCTCTTCAAACCAATACTTCATATTAAGCCCCAGGAACTATTTTGTGTGTATAGTCTGTGAATTTTACTTATTCATAGATCTCTTCCTTGCTTTCAACTAAATCAAAAGTTTTTTATTAATTTCTTGCTAAAATTAGAGTTTATAACTTAACTTTGAAGTCAAAACACCCATTACAGAGGAAAACCTCAAAAAGACTATCACTGAAGTAGCAGTAGGTCTCAAAACTGAGCCAAGTTTTCACCACTGCTAATACCACTGTATTTTCTCAGTTCCATTATTTCTGGACAGGAATACTCAGTGACTTTGGTTTTATGCAGAGGAGCTGAATAAAGAAGATATGTACCAACGAGATATACAGTAATACATGTAGGATGATTTTGCTACCATTGACACAGAAAACATTGCTCTCTAACACTAATTTAAGACAAATATCCAGCTGAAGCAAGTGATTTTGTTAATAACACTCAACCTGAAAGAAGCAGCAGGGAGATGAATGAAGTAACATTTTTGCAAATGAAAAAATTTAGAAACATATAAATGACTTACAGACAGAAGATTAAAAAAGAGTTTCATATGACAATTAGATTTGGTTGATGATTAATGGCTATGATCATAGGAGACTAACATTAAACTTTTAGTTTGAGTATCTATAAAATATTTTCACAATAACATTGAGGTAATTTATTTTTTCACCAAAAGGAACACTTTTTTAATAAAACTCACTATAAATATAAATGTAACAACAAGTTCCTATCATAAATCTGTCTTTATGTTTATTTCATAGTCCAGTGATTTAAGGAACTTCCATTGTCTTTAACTTTATCATAAAATATTTTAATTACTATAGTACACAGAACATCTGAGTAAATAAAATCCTCTTAGTAAAGAAATGTTTTCTGGGATGCGTATTAATACAAATGCACAAACTTTGTCATTAGCCTATATTTATTGGAAAACTCTGACACAAGATAATAACTTGTATGGCTAATGAAGCCAAATGCTGACAAATAAAGAAATTCAGGATTATTATTTTTATAATAAGAAAACAGGTGTAATATTTTTTCTGCTTTCGTATTTGGTATTATAAAAACAAATTAAATGAGTAACATTTTCCCCAAGTGATTTTGAGTTAGTGTTTTTGATAATATTTACATAAATTAAAAGGAAAAAAGCTTTAGTTAGTAAAAAAGGAAAAATTCAAAATGGACCAAAGACATGTATCTAAGACCTGAAGCAACAAAAATCCTGGAATAAAAAGATAGAAGAAGTACACCATTGGAATCTTGATAGGAATTGTGCTGAATCTATAGATTGCTTTAAGTAGTATAGAAATTTGAATGCTGTTAATTCTTGTAATCCATGAACATGGTATATGCTTCCCCTTATTTGCATCTTCTTCAGTTTCTTTCCTCAGTGTCTTATAAATTTCTGAGTACAGTTTTTTTACATCTTTGATTGAATTTATTCCAAGGTATTTTTTTATGCATTTGTAAGTGTGATTGTTTTCTTAGATTCCCTATCTGATAGTTTATTATTGGTGTATAAAAATACAACTGATTTCTGGTATTTATTTGCATTACTGAATTTATTTATCACTTCTGGTAGTTTTTTTGTGGAATCTTTAGGGTTCTCTATGTACAGTGTAATAGAGACTGCAAATAACAATGGTTTACTTTTTTTTTTTTCCCAATCTGGATGCCTTTTTCTTTTCTTGTTGTTTTGACTAGGAATGCATTACTATTTTGAATAAGAATGGTTAAAGCAGCCATACCTGTCTTGTTCCCTATTATAAGGAAAATATTTCTAGATTTCCCCCACTGAGTATGATGTTGGCTGTGGGTTTGTCATACATGGCCTTTATATGGTTGAGATATAATCTCTCTATTCTCACTTTGCTGAGAGTTTTTATTATAAATCAGTTCTATATTTTATTGAATGGCATTTTTTAAATCTATTGATGTGATCATGTGGTTTTTATCCTTCATTTGGCTTATGTGGTATATCACATTTGTTGATTTGCAGATATGGTACCCACCTTGCATCTCAGAAATAAAACCCACGTGATATAGTGTATGACCTTTCAAATATATTGCTGGATCCAGTTTGCTAATATTTTGTTGAGGATTTTAGCATCTATGTTCATCAGGGATATTGGCCTATGATTTTCTTTCTTTGTAGTGTCTTTATGTGGTTTTGGAATTAGGATAATGCTGGCCTCATAAAATGAGTTTGGGAGTCTTCTCTCCTCTTAATTTTTTTTGTAATAGTTTGAGAAAGATAGGTGTTAATTCTTCTTTGAATGTTGGGTAAAACTCACCAGTGAAGGGGGATAAATGTGTGGGTGGGAGGAAGTGGGGGACATCTGTAATAGTGTCAACAACAAATATTTTTTAATTGAAATGTTACAGAAGTGTGTAAAAATCACAATCCTTTCACCCATCCCACCTGAATACCATCTATTTTATTAATGTATGTTTTAAATGCTTTCATTTCTTCTTGATTTTTGTTTTATGTTTTATTTTCCTAACTATATCATATGCAGGGATCATGCAATATATATCTATGCATTTCCCCATAATGCCCAATGTAGTATTATATATGTAATATGTGCCCAACACATATGGAATACTAGTTGGGTTCATTTTTTTTAAATTATGTTAAATAAATTGCTTCACTAATCTTTTAAAAATGTTTGAAAAGCTCTGAATATGTTGTGTTGTTTAAGGCCAAGAATCAGTTAATCAGAACTAGAGTTTTTACTGTTACATAGATTAGAGCATAGTACACTGGCAACATATTTCATTTGTAGTAATCTCTAATCAATTAGCTGCTACCACAGATTCTGGTTTGAAATACTCTGGTTGCCACTCCATTTTTTCTCCTTACAGTATTTATTGCATTTATTTTACCTCTGATGGTGAAGTGTCACTAATGGAGCTCTACCAATCTTGTATGCAATGACTTCTATGGAATGTATGCTTTTCTTTTCTTGTTCTTTCTCTCTTATCATCATCCTTGATCAATTTGACTAAATTTAATTATTTGAATTATAAGAAATATTTACATATTCCTAAATGTTTAAGACATTTACAGCACGCTCACTGACTCTCTTGCTCTCACTTCATCTCTCACAATTAATTAATACCAGCCTCCCAAGGACATAACTCATTGAGATTTTTTAGGATATTAGTACTTCCCTTAACAGTATATTTTAATGTGTTCTTAAATGTGTATTTGAGCCTTTAGGGAATATAACTTGCAGACTGGGATGACATTTGTATTTAACACATATGCTCCATCAATATCATTATTATAACTCTTTGAATTTTACTTTTTACATTTTGTCACAAAAGTTTTAGCATGTTAAAGTTTTAGCTCATTAATAAGCTACCATTGTTTCTAGGTTTAGTCTTCTGACCAAAGCAAATATTGTAGATTCATTTTAAGCTACTCAAGTTAACTTAATTTCTTAATCAAGGATAAGTGCCTTTCATAAATAAATATGGAGCCAAATAGTGGAAAGTTAGAGATTGTATCTAAGGATGGGCATATTAAGGCAAGTTTTTAAAAATTGTATAGATTTGTGTTATCTCATAGACACAGTTCAGTGGGTCACTTATTAGGCCACTTTTCAAGTCTTCCATTTTACCTACTCATATTTATATTTATGTCTTATTTCTCAACTAGATATAATTTAGTTTTCTTACTCAAAGATCTCACTCAAGCAATTTTCTCTTTTTTTTACATCTTTTTCTATATCTTTTTCATTTTTCTCTCATTCTCTATAAGAAATTTCCTGTGACCCCACAACTCCCTTCAAATTTATTTTCTCTGCAGTCTACATAGAAATGTGTTTGAAAAGATCACTGCTTCTCTAACCAAGCAGCCTGGGGTCCTGCTGTGTGCTACCTTGTATATGCATAACATGAAGATTTGTGGGAAAGAAAATAGATTTTATTAACAGGATTCCCAGTTTGAGAGGGTTGGGAGCATTCCTGCTTCTAGCCAGCCTCAGCCACAAAGCACAAAAAATCCAGCCACCTCCATGAAGTTTAAAGTCCAAATCCATGTCTAGAAGTTCCCCATTATTGCTTATCTGCAGACCAAGGCTGTTACTTGAACTGGTCTTCATGTCTCCACTTCCAGGCCCCGTTTCTCTCTGATGCCAGAATCGCCATCACCTTGCAGCAGCTCCCTCTCTCAGGGTCTGGGTTGTGCCGCCAGAGCAATCCAGTAGGTCACACAGGGGAAGATCCATTTGCGGGGAAATTCCCAGCTTATCCCCCTGTGTGCTACTCTCAGCATCTGTGCAGCACTTTCAAGGTGAGAAAGTAGAAGCATTCCCGGCCCCACATGCCCGGCTGCACTGGGTCACAGCATCCCAAAAGCTAGTGACTGGAAAGACACGCATCCCAGCATGGAACCCTTCCTCCCCTCAGCGGGCTTCCAAACATGCCAGGCCTAAGCCCCAAGTGGTCCCAACACTTGTTGCTCTTGCACATATAAAGCAAAAGCAAATGAGAGCAGCTTCTGCTCACCTATTTAAAAAGCCTCTCCCCAAATCCCACATACTCCAGAAGCCAGTGGGAGTGTACACACCTTTTCAACCAATGTGGGCCATGTTGGCCTTGTTTGTCTTTGTCCCTCTTCGGGTGGCAATTTTGTACTAGGGCACAGAAGTCTTGAACTATACATGCCCAGTACAAGCTCTCTTCTGCTGAGTCATGACTTCAGTTTTCAGAAGCCATGCACGGCGGCATGGCTGAGTTGGTTCTGTGTTGCTTTCTTTATAGTTGCCTCTGGCAATTCCCTTCTCTCTTAGCCCCTTCGTTCCCACTGAGGACAAGTCACTTACACTCTTCAATTCTACCTTGGGATTTTCTTCCTGTTCCCTGCCTTTTCCTGGCAATCTGAACTGACCCCTCTCTTTTGTCCCTAGTTCCCCTTATTTTTTCTTAAACTCTCTCAAATCAGGAGCTAGCTTCTCCTCATTCAGTGCATGTAAAAACATCACTGTCCTCCTTGTTCCTAGATCATGATATACTGGCTATAACTCAAGGATTTTGAAAAAATTTTTCTCAATATAACCAAATTCCTTTGGACATATTTATTGCTTATATCTTACTTTTCCATCTATTACTCAATGTTATACTTTCCTTGAAGGCTCCCATGACCCTAGTGAAATGTTAACATGTTGTTCTTTCTCCAAAATTGATGTACAATTCCCTGAAGTTTTATATTGCATGTATCTGCTTATTAGCAAGTTCCATTAAGTCCATTTTTATTTTTTTTACTGATATATCTCTACCAATCTCATGAGATTATTTATGTGGGTGACTTCTTTAAGGTTTTATGCATAGATCTGCCCTTTGATGTCTAAGATTTTATTTTTATTTTTTAAAGATTTTATTTATTTATTTTTAAATAGAGGAGAAAGGGAGAGAGAAAACAGAGAAATATTTGTGTGGTTACCTGTCATGTGCCCCCTACTGGGAACCTGGCCCACAACCCAAGCATATGCTCTGACTGGGAATCAAATCTGCGGCTATTTGGTTTTTTGCTCAATCCACTGAGCCACACCAGCCAGGGCAACATCTAAATTTTTTTTAAAAACCTACATAACCATGTAAAGTTCTGTTAAATTTTAATAATTATAAAAATTACATTACTAAATTAGTATACTCAAGAAAAAATAATTGCTTGAAAATAAAATATGTTAATATAAATTTTATATTGGTCGTCACTAATATGATCTAAAGAGAATTGCAATTATTTTTTTAAATTATGGTGCTTTTGTACTCTATTTCAGTAATTGAGAAAAGTTCTCGTTTTTTTTTTACTTGCATAACATTTCCATTTTATACATATACCAAAGCTTTAAACTCTTGTAGAAAAGTAATAAAATAAGAAATTATTTTCCACTCCTTTAATTATTTACAAAGGCCTTTCTATGTGAATTACCGTATGTTATAAAAACAATACATAAATGGAATTAAATGCTCTTTCTTGTAGTTGCCAAAGTACAATTCTAAGATAATATGTAAAACTGTACAATAATATTCAGCCACTTCATTGTATAACCCACATATTTTTATTATAATTCAAGTGTTCTTTAAATTACACCTTTGAGAGCTCTAACTGCATTTTTTAAAGATTTTATTTATTTATTTTTAGAGAGAGGGGAAGGGAGGGGGAAAAAAGGGAGAGAAACCTCAGTGTGTGGTTGCCTCTCATGCATCCCCCACTGAGGACCTGGGCTACAACCCAGTCATGTGCCCTGACAGGCAATCAAATAGGCAACCCTTTAGCTTGCAGGCTGGTATCAATCCACTAAACCACACCAGCCAGGGCACTGCCTGAATTTCGTATCTAGGGACCAATATTTCATACACACAATATAATACCCTGTATTAATTTTTTAATATCCCTTCTTTTTAAAGATTTTATTTATTTATCTTCAGAGGGGAAGGGAAGGAGAGAGGGAGAGAAATATCAATGTATGCTTGCTTCTCATGGGTCCCCCGCTGGGAACTGGACTGCAACCCAGGCATGTGCCCTGACTGGGAATTAAACCACAATCCTCTAGTTCATAGGCCTGTGCTCAATCCACTGAGCTACACCACCCAGGGTGTATAATACCCTATATTAAAATTAATAATTATAATTTTGTCTAGTCATGTAGATATGGCTGAATAAAATTTTCTGCTTCTTAAATATTCATTTAAGTTTATGAATATTATTTATTTTAGGATAATCTTGTGTCCATAGCAAAATATTTTGCGATCCACATTTTTTTATTTGAAACATATGAGTATTGTTTATAACATTTAGGTATCGACTCTACTCATGTGAGTCTAAGAGCTAGTCTGTTATATTTTCATACTTTATATATTTTTTGTATCTAAGACACTATTTGGCATGACTTATATGAGTTATTATGGACTATAGATTACATACTCAAAATGCTGCAGAGGTAATTCTAGCATATAAATTAGCAAAAAAAAAGGTATAAGAAATTGTGGTACTTTATGTAAATAAGCAACTACTACTGTACTCAGGTGCACTGTTACTCTCTGGAAATGTGATTCCATTTTTGTCAAATGTTCTTACTTGTGGGGAAAAATGTGTATTTTTATGCGAAATAGTGTGATTTTCAGTGTTGTTAATTAATTTACATTTTTAAAAGATATAGTGACAAATAGATTACAATTGGAGTATCTTTCTGGTTCCTTTCACTGGCAACTAACATGCAAACTGTAAGAGAACAAATGAGGATGCTTGTTCCTCTCTATGTCATCTAAAATTATGTAAGGACATTATAACCATCTGCTAAGTGATAAGATCATTATCTGAGAACTTTAACAGAATGATAAGAATTGTAACGTTATCACGATAAGATGCTTTTGTTATAAATCTCACTATATAATGGTGGAGATTCAATAATGATGTGGTGCTACACACACACAGTCACAAGGCTTGACTGCATTTCTTCATTCATGTAATCTTTTAGTCTTCTGGAATAGCAACTTCTATTTTAGAGAGTTAAAAATAGAGAAATACTTAATATTTCCAAAAGAAAAAAAAGTGAGTGATATTTTTATAATGCAATTCGATATATTTTTTATTTATGAGTCTAAGTTTAAGATGTTTTTAAAAACGTTAAAAAACATGACTTTTTTTTAAAAAAGACTATGGTTTTTTATGCTCAATTCATATCTCCTCTGTGTATGTGTGTTTAAGTTCAGACTATGATAGTGATGGAAATATCACTGAAAGAATATTATCGGAATTAGTAGTCACACAACAAAATTTTTAATTAAATTTATTGGGGTAACATTGGTTAATAAAACCATACAGGTTTTAAATTATGATGGTCAAATAATTATTTGGAAAATGTGGTCTTTAAAATGTAAAAATGTTCTTTAAGTATTTCAGGTTTTTTTGTTTTTGATCCTTAATTAGTTGCTTTAATGTAGCCAGAACTTTACCTCCACTTAAAAAAAGAATTATGTTTAGAATGAGATCATAGTGTTCATTTTCTGTATGTTACTTTATAATTCTAACATTTTTTTAAATCACAAGAATAAAAAAACTTTGAATTTTTTCTATTGACTCAATAGCTTGGTTCTAAACTTTTTGTTCACTGCAACTCTTTATTCCCAAGCATACAATGAAAAGTGATTTGATTGACCCAGAATTTGCTGTATAGATTAGCTATGAATCCTACATTTTATTTTAATTTTTATAAAATTTTCCAAAGTGTAGCTGTATAAATGCCAAACAATCTCAGTGGCATTTAAAAATTTACTCCCAAGTGTTTCTACATACATAGAACTGTGAAATATAGAGTAATGATACCATAGGATAACCTTAAAGTATTTTAACTACTTAAGATATTAGTATATATTGATTTCACAAAGATTATATATTTGAGACATACTAGAATTTATTTAATTTTATAAGCACAATATATACCTCATGGAGCATAAGCACAGACCATATGGTAGTAAAAGAGAGTAGTTAACCACTATAGTGGAAACCAAGATTCTAACTGCAATTTCATTAACTTGGTCATTCAAAAGATGTTTAACAAAAGAATAAAGTATACTGTATTCTTTTGTTAATTATCATTCTTTTAAAAATCACTTTTACAATATGGCATTCAACATGACTATTAGTTTTGAGCTTAGAAACTCAACTGCAATATGCTTGGGGGAAAAAGAGCAAATCATTATTCCCATAATCATGTATTACTGAAGTTGTTAGATGTAGCCTGAAATAGGAACATCTGAAATGGCTGTCTCCTGTCTCTTTTGTTGCCATTTTTAATGTTATTTTCATTCTCAGCTAGATAGACCACTGACAAGTCTTGAATTATAAATCTAATAATTCAGTGGAGATAGCTGAAATATTTTTTTCCTTCCACCTCTGGTTTAATGGAAGACATTCCTAAGAAGGTACTCTCATTAGCAACTGATATAAGTCACTATATGATAAATGAAGTTTATGAGATGCAAAGACATTAATTCTATTCATCTTATATTTGGTTATGTTTTAAGGCATGAGATTTAGTATCTCCAAGAAGATTCACTTGATGTCAAACATAATATTGCCCATCTTGATGAGTGGGACCACAGTATTTGCCCTCTCAAGGATAAGTGAGCGGGAGGCTGGGTGAAAAAGGTGGAAGGATTAAAAACTACAAATTAATAGTCAGAAAACAGTCCGGGGGATGTAAAGTTCAGTGTAGGGAATACTGTCAGTAATATTGTAATGACTATGTATGTTGCCAGGTGGGTACTTAAATAATTACAGAGACCAGTCTGTAAAGTACATGGTTGTCTACCCACTATGCTGTGCACCTGAAATGAATACAAATAATATTTAATGCAAGCTGTAATCGAGAAATAAAATTTAAAAAGTCAAAAAAGAATAAGCGACCTATTATGCTAACCTTGCTGCCTACTTCTACATATAAGTCTATAATTTCAATGTCATCATTAAAAGCATATCTGAAACATAAAGAAAAATAATATATCCAGGTTCTTATTGAATAACTAGAAATACTTTGTTAAAATAAATGCAAATTGAAATGTAGTGTCTGATATTTCTATCAGCTGCAGTTAAATAAAAAAGCACTGAATGTATTTGGATTCCATGGGAAACAGAAATCATGACCATTTATCCACTGGCCCATATTTAAGTATAAACTATAGAGCAATCTTCTTTTAGTCTTTCTCGCTAACAAGGGATATTCAATCAACATTTAAATTCTAGTAAATTTACTTCCCGAATTATTTCAAACATGGCTAATTATTTTCAATTTTCATCACAACCATCCTTATTTTTAAATGAATATAGTAGACATTTAATAATTCTTCCTATGCCCCATACAAGCTAACCTTCATGTTGCTACTAAATGATGTTTTGCAAAAATGAAATTTTACCAAGATAGTATATTAATCTATTACATTAAATAGTTTATTATATTACTATGTTATATTATACATTAGATAGATTATTATAGTATACTATACTAGAAAGTATATTATCTTTATATAGAATATTATTGTCTACATTTTAGGTACAATCAAGGAAATGAAAATAACATGCAGAGGGGAATGGCAGCGAGCTGATTAGCTCTGTCCTTGGGAAAATTCACACAGGCTTAGGAAATTACTTTGAAGATAGACAATACACATTTGTTGTTTTAGACCAGGGTGATGGGGTTTTAGCAAGAGCAAGCCATAATAGTCTGTATGCATTTTCTAGTCCTGATTCCCACGGGAAAACTTAGTTTGAAGGTCTGGCTCCTGACCACCACTTCACTTCTGTAGGTTTTCCATACAGAGCTGAGTCACATTCGCCAAACTAAAACAAACTGGTCCCCTACAATTCCACTTTTTTTTCTTTTTGTTAAGGCTGTTGTGGTGACGCATCCCACAAGACTTTCTACTTGCTGGTCCCTTTTGAGACTCTGGGCAAATGATTTGTAAATACACCATAATATACAATACATTATTAAAATCAGTAAACAACCAGTGGTTCCAATGAAGCACAGTCTTAGGTTGAGTCTATCAAACCAATGTTTTGGATTTAATGAGCCAAGATTATCATTAAGTGTTTGAAGAATCTCCTGCTTAGTTAAGTGTTGAATGTCCTGCAACTGTTGGTGTAACTCCAGTTTTAGTTTATTAATTTGTACCTTTAAATTAGTAGAAAAAGCTCCTCTTAGGTGATGTTGAATATCACTCCAGGAGTATTGGCTGCAGTTCCATTGTAGTGGGTTGACGCACATTTTGGAGAAAACAGGATCACAGGTCAGCTGCTGACTGGTCACTAGCACATCTTGGCTTTCACTGATCCAGTTGAAGGCTGATTGAACTACAGAAAGCTGTGTCAAGATTTCTCAATCACTCTGGGACTGTTGAAGCATTTCTAAAGTGGAATTGGTTAAGAGAACATCAACAGTATGAGCAGTTTGAACTGACCCAATGAAGGCCATGGTTGCCATGGCCATAGTAGCTGTGACAACTATAGCAGAGACAATAAATGCAATTAAGGTGTCAACAAGCCGTCGGATTCTTGAAGAAGCCACCACATTGCTAAGCGCTACTATGCCATTGGGATTTTCCTATTCTCTGGTTACATTAACTGGCACTCATACTTGAGTTTGTCTTCTAACTATATAAATTATAGTGAGGCTTAACTGAGTAATATTGAGATGAGTAAGACAGCTGGCATATGTGGAGCATGCAGGGACAGGCAAAGAATAAATTTTTGTTGATTCATTATAAAAGACTTGAGCTGGAGTTGTCAAAAATAAGGGTGAGAAGTACAAACTGTGACCCAATGTTGTTTTAGAGGGCCATCCTGGTAGAGACTTTTAAATTTTTTTTATATAGGCATTTTCTAGCAATAAAAGGCAAGCCCATTTTCCATGAATTGTAATGCCAAGGGCTAGGGTGGTTGGGAGAAACAATTCTGATAATAGGTGCCCCGGTACCAGGCACCACCCACCACATATTAATATATGGGATTTGAGGCAGAGCTGAAACTATTGTGCCAAGTTTAGCCAGTACTTTCCAATCAGCTCCCCAGTTCTCCACTACAAAAGGACTTTTGGGGAGAAAAGCAATAGTGGCATTCAGTCCTCTTCTCAAAGACCAAGAGACTGAGTCTTTATGGCTTTTGTCTAAAGTACAAGGAGGAACCGGAGGGGGATTTGAAATATGGTAAACTCCCCTTTGGGTACACAGGTCAATTGTAGTTACTATGGAAAGCTGACAGTAATTACTGTATTGCTTTTTGCTTGCAGCATAAAGTTGCTCCTTTAAAGGAAAACACAAAGTGTCAATAAGAACAGAAAAAATAAACTAGTAAACACTTCGCAACGTAAACTGTATCTTTTGGCACCAGAATTTAGAGATTGTTTTCTTCCAATGGGCTATCTGGTCTGTTAGCTGATGAGTTTTCATCTCCAGGTAGTGGAGCTTGATGTCTGTTTTGTTCATCATAAGGTTTCACCCTTTTAGCTGGAAGCCAGACAGGACCTGTAAGGATGGAAACACACACATACCCACTTCCCCATGTTAAGAGGTCTACAGGACCCTGCCAAGTACCATCTCCCAGCGGATCTCTGTATAGAACTTGAGGATAAGATGACTTTTGTCTTTCTTCTGAAAATGTTTCTCATTTGGAGCACAGAGTGATTCATCACAGTTTAGAAAATTATAGATAAACATAGCTAACATAATCAAATTTTGGGAGGTAGACTCTTGACTCCCCCTTTTTTGTTTTTTAAGAAGATTTTTAAAGGTATGATGAACCCGTTCTACAAGTGCCTGACCAGTTGGATTATAAGGATATTCCAACCCTGAAGGAAGGCTTGAGTAGAATGGGCAAGATATCCTGGGCCATTACCAGTTTTAATTTGCTGAGGCCATCCTAAATGACTAAAGGCTTCAAGCCAAGGGGCTTGTCTATTTTTAGCAGATTCTCCTGTTAAAGCAGATGCATGTAGAGCACCAACGTATCAATAGAAATATGAATGTATTTGAATTTTCCAAAGGGAGAGTAATGAGTGACGTCTGTTTGCCAAATCATCTGAGCAATTAGTCCTTGAGCATTAATTCCCATGGATGGAAGCGCCTTAGTAAAGGGCTTGACAGTCAGGGCATTCTTTAATAATTTGCTTAGCTTGGGAATGATAAAGAAACAGTCTTTTAACTTTTTCTATTACTTTTTCTGTTTAGCTTCAGGGGTCTGATTTTCGCCCTCCTGGGAGGGCTCCTTTAAGCCCTTAACCCTTGGCTTTCCAGTTTGCAACAGGTAGCAGGCAGTCAGCTGAAAAATAGCCTCAGTTTTAAAAGTGCCATTTTTTTCTTTCTACTTAGAAAGACAGGCCCTCTGCTGTTTTTGCAGGTTGCAATGAGTTTGAGTAGTAACTTAACTGCCCTGTTGTTCTTAGGATTTGGTAGTTCTTAGGTTCAGAATTTGTAAGGAAAATGGGGAAGATGATGGGGGTTCTACTCAAATATGTTTTAGACAAAAGTGGTTTCATGCCCAAGGGCCTTTCGTGAGTTGCTTGACTAACCGTTCCTTCCGGGAGAATAGCCAGTTCTTCCCCAAGGAAACGATCAGTGTTTACAGGGACTGAGTTTTAAAAAATGGTACTTTGTCTTCCGTGGAGAAGGGCTAGTTCTCCCCAAGAGATACTACACTTATATTTTACTTTTACAATAAAAGGTTACAACTCTGAAATAAACAAGAAGGATTTTTAATACCCCTTTAACACATCACACCTCCTATCCCACTTAAAGCATGCTTTAGATTGACAAATTTATGAACACATTCATAACTTTTAGAAACAGTTTTTCTTTACTGGCAAATATATTTACCTTTTAAAAAGATTCTTGGTGATTACTGCATTCCTGGAATGTGCTAAAAAGTGAGCTGTCTCATTATCTAGCACCCTGGACACCTTTAGGGAGGCTGGAGAAGAGGGAGGGAGGATGCTAAGTTTGTTCCCAGGAAGGAAGCAGTCCCTGGGCTTTCAGAAAGAAGATTCAGAATGGTTAAAAGACACATTTTGTCATTGCTTTTCTTCCTGAGATTTTACTGTCTGAGGGAAGCAAGATCTTTTTCTTTCTTTTTTTTAAATAATCAATTTAAGTTCTTTCAGAGTAAAATCTTTATGATGTAACAACGTTAGAGATTTCATTCTATTTACTTAAACATTTTGAGACTGAGATATTACTTTTAAAACAGAAACAAAAATAAAGTTCAAGCAAACCAGTATTTTCAAATTAAAACCTCTAAAGGAAGGAATAAGACACTAGTCTTTACCTCACACCACCTGGTGCTGTTTTAATTTTTGCCAAACTTTTTCCTAAATAACTAAGTCTAAATATTCCTTATTGGGGAGACAGTAGCTTTAAAAAAACTGCTAAATTAGCATAAAACATTGCTCTTGTTCTTTAGAGAGCCTGTTCTTGTTGTTAAAAGGTTTCTTTTGTACTTTCAACTTTTGACCTTTCAGATTCCACAGCCCGTACTAAACCCTAGCTAATTAGCTATTGGGGAGTATAGTGTGGTGGGTCAAAAATGCACTGTTGGGCCCTGGCTGGTGTAGCTCAGTGGATTGAGCATGGGCCTGGGAACCAAATAACCACTGTTCGATTCCCAGTCAGGGCACATGCCTGGGTTGCAGGCCAGTTCCCAGCAGGAGGAACAATGAGAGGCAACCACACATTGATATTTCTCTCCCTCTCTCCTTCCCTTCCCATCTAAAGATAAATAAATAAAATCTTAAAAAATGTACTGTTTGTGAACCCTCAGGGAGGGCTGAGGCTATTTTAACCCTCCTTATGGATTTTTCCCACACGTTTAAGACAGGGAGTGGGGCTCAAAGCTCCAGGTGACCAACCTTTATATCGCATTGCCTGACTGAGCTGAGAGTTAAATTACTGTGATTGGGATTCCCTGCGAGGCCCCTGCACATCTGGGGGATTGACCCCAGACACTCCCGCAAGGCCCCTACTCATGTAGGAACTCTTGAGATCTCTAGCGGAGGGAGGAATGCCTCTCATCTTCAGTGCTTCAACAAGAAGCTGAGACACTCATAAACAACCTTGTTAACTAACTCTAAGGTCTCAAAGCAATCTTTGGAGTCCGGTTGAAACTGAAACACTCATTTACTATCTGCTTTTCTGTTTACAGGCAGGCAGAGGGAAAAGGCAAAATCAAAAGGGCTGCAAAAAGCAGCTTTTAAAGAAAGAATGCGCACAGGCACTTATAAGAAAAAAAAAAGCTAATTGAAAGGAAAATTCATTGCTCTCTCTCTCAAGCCTAAAACCTGATTGGGGATTGTGCCGCAGGGATGGGCTTGTGAGTGTTTTTTACAGTGTTCCTCTCGTTGCATGGGCTTTTGCTTTCAGCTGGCCGGAAATCTAGTGTTCTTTCCTGGCCCATGTCCAACTCATCCTGTCATGGGTTGTTGCGGTAAGAGCCCTTGTGGCTCATAACTGCTCCACCTGTGACCACAGGGTGTGGTGATGGCCAGAGAGAGAAAGCAAGGCTTCTGCTTACTAAAGAGAGTGCAGTCTCAAGAGATGGAGACCTTGGAAAAATACCCCTTTTCCCTGAAATACAACACACCCTATGACCTTATCGAAAAGCCCTCAGTGTTGTCGGCCCGTACCTGGGCTGTTGTGCGTGTTCCCATCATGTTAGCGTGTTGGCCACAATGACGGCTGGTAGCCCCTGGGTCCCTGTTCCTGGGTGCCAGATGTGGTGGACTCCGGCCAGCAGAGTCTGCCTGTTGTGACTGAAGATGAGAATAAATGCACAGGTGACAGCAATCCTGTGGAGAAAAAGGGACGGCCGCCTACTCGCTCAAGGGGAGAGTGCCCAAGAATGCCTCAGCCACTCTCTCAAGAGAGCACGCCAACCCTTGCCTAGACAGACTTTTATTGTTTTTCTTGGGTCTTACATCAAAGAAAGATTTATTATCTATTACATAGAATATTATTGTCTGTATTTTAGGTACAATCAAGGAAATGAAAATAACATGCAGACAGGAATGGTGATGAGCTGATTAACTCTGTCCTTGGGAAAATTCATACAGGCTTTGGAAATTACCTTGAAGATAGACAATACACATTTGTTGTTTTAGACCAGGGTGATGGAGTTTTAGCCAGAGCAAGCTGCAACAGTCTGTACGCATTTTCTAGGCCTGATTCCCATGGGAAAACTCAGTTTGAGGGTCTGGCTTCTGCCCACCACTTTGCTTCAATAGGTTTACTATACAGAGCTGAGTCACATTTGCCAGATTAAAACAAACTGGTCCCCTACAAATTATTATAGTCTTTGTTCTGGCAAACTTAAGAAGTTGGCTAGTAAAAACCATTCCCATTAAAAATATGGAAAGCTATCCAGTAACAGAGACCAATGCAAATCAAAGCCACTAAAATACCCCTCATTCCTAGCTGAGTGTCATCAGGTGCCAGAAGAGAGCGGAGACTTGAGAAGCCCGGGGTGGCTCACACAGAGAGCTGCTGACCGCTAATGGCTAGAGGTTCCAACTTTGTGTAAAGAGAAATGAAGATAAACCTTGGAATCATGAAGAGGTGGAACTGAGATACCTGATTATACTCAAAGAAATATAACCTCAGTGAAAAGAGTAAAAGAGAATCAAAACTTCATTCTCAATCCATTGTCAGCAAGCAAGTTTACGCCTGTTCTGATACTTATTGGAGGAAAAGAATTTCCTCAAACAATGAACATATTTGGCACCTAGACTTTTCTTTCTTCGTACATACTGGGTAAAAAACTAAAATCTTAAAAACAACCAGGGGTAAGAAAATATAAAATAGAATTTTTACAGGGACAAACAAAAGAATTCCAACATACATCTGGAAGCAACAATCTAAGAAGAAATATAATTGTATCCTTTAAAAGTTGAAGAAAAATAATTGCTAAAATATTATACAAGGGTCAGGGAAAAATAAATATATTTTCATATAAATGTGGAAAAATCCCTTGATAATTGCTTTTCTGAGGAGTCTCACATTTCTATTGAGAACTATAGGAGTTGTTTTTATTTCTCAACACCTGTGAACACATTTTAAATTTCATGCATTGCTGAAAGAGAAAACTCCACCAATCCGTGGAGAGCCAATACAAGAATATTGGATAGAAAAAACATATACATATATATATGATTATATATCATATA
>PVKM010005176.1:0-22851 GCA_004027735.1 Carollia perspicillata
AATTCCTTAATTTCTTAATACAGTCTTCACCCCACCCCCCAGGACCCTCCCCTCCTACAGCTGTCAGTCTGCACTCTGTAGCTATGAGTCTGTTTCTATTTTGTTTATTAGCTTATTTTGTTCATTAGATGCCACCTATGAGTGAAATCACACGCTATTTCTCTTTCTCTGACTGGCTTATTTCACTTAGCATAATGTTCTCCAGGTCCATCCAATGCTGTCTCAAAAGGTAAGATCTTAAAGTGTTTGAAAAAAAAACAAATTCCCTCACGACATATCTCCTTAGCATAATGTTTGGCAGGAGATAGGCATACACCCTATGTTTGGTGAGTTTAATGACTATAAAATTCACTCGATGTGTTTAAAAACACTGCAAATAAAAATATTGTAAATCAACTTCAAAACAAGAGTTTTTAATGTGCGGTCCATGGACTGTCACTAGTTCCAGACCTGGATGGCAAAAGTGACATCTCCATTTGCATTATCTTCTACAGTGAGTCTCAGCATTTCCTTCGATTTTTACTTTGTCACTAGAAGCAACTGTCACTTAACATTATAACTGTTATCTTGATATATTATCTATGGTTATCATTACATTATCACATTGAGATTATAAATAGACCTACCACAAAAAGAAACTCATGCACTGATAAAGCAGCTCATATTTTACTACATCACAATTTTTAAATATTATTATAACAATATTTCAACGTAATTGTTTCCTTTTAACTTTATGCATTATACTTGAGATATTTTAAAAGATTCGTGTGAGAGTCTATAAATTTTATAATTACTCAACAGATTTGACTATTTTGCTTTGACGTCTCTACTCATCCAACAGGCAAAGAGCGATTATCTTCCCCAATGTCACTAACACGCCCTCAGTACGCTAACTAACGCCCTCCCAAAATTCCAGCCGTGTTAATCCCCAAAACAGAAGCTTCTCTTTCATTCTTCGGCACCTTCGCTCTCTGTCCCCTGTGACTGGCCCGCCCTCACCCTCTCTCTCGGACAGCCAGGTAGTTTTCTCCGTGAGCTGCTTCTTGTTCGCCTCAGTCCAACTGAGACGAGACTGCCAGGTACTGTTTGTGCCCCCTGGTCCATTCTACACTCTTCCCCACTATTCTTGGTCCCAAAAAGGTCGCTGCACACCGCAACACCTGTAAGCGATCAGGACCCATGACTTCCGGTTGTTTTCAGTCAATGGGGAGCCGTGGCCAGAAGTCCCAGGTGGGAAGAGCTTGACCCTTTCTTCCCCCTGCTCACTCTGAGTTTGGGGGTGGTACAGACCCATGGTGTCTTATACTTGCTTTATTATCTGGTCACACTTGGGGAATGTTGCTTATTCAGCTGACCTCAAATTATCCTATTTGGGGTATGCAATCCACTTCCAGCTGGGATCTGGACTGGCTCAGTCATTAAATCAAATCTCTACAGCCCTGATTGGGGGTGCTCAGTACTGTAAGCCCGGTGTTTGGGGTGCGTGCCTGGGGTGCAGGTCAGCAGGGCACACCCCAGTAACCGGCCCCACAGTTGGGGGCGAGGTAGCCAATGTATGTTTCTCTCCCTCTCTTTCTCCCTCCCTTCCCCTCTCTAAAAATAAATAAATAACATCTTTTTAAAAAATAAAAATAAAAGATGAAGTGTTTACATCTTCCCATCCAAAGGCATTCATAGGCCTCTGACTGTTAATAACACTTTTTTGATACTTTTTTTTGTTTATTTGTTTGTTTGTTTGTTTGTTTGTTTGTTTTTACATGTCTATGTTTCCATTAGCTCCTTAAATGCTAGGGCAATAATTGTATAAAAGTTGAACTCCCAGTACCTGGCAAAGGCCTCACGTATAAAAGCTATTTAATAAAAGTTGATTGAGTAAATGCATAAACAAATAATAAAAATTGTAAGGGTTATTCTCGGCATAAATAAATGCTCTTATCAGTTCCATTAGTCTTTATCATCTCAATATTGCTGCCAGTAAATATTTTAAGCTTTGAACTTGATTTAGGAATTAGAAAAGAATTTCACAGACTTTATCACTTCTATAACAATATATTTTCATAACGGTTTTATAACAGAACATAATATTACTAAAAATACTCCAATTGTGCTCTTGTATCAAATGCCATTTAGTCTCATCTTTGTAATTTCCTCCCCAAGAACCTCAGAGTTCAGACAGCATTGGATAACGTAAGGAACTAGTTCATTCTTACTCAAAATTAAATATTCTAATAGATTGCTAAAAGCAAATCCCTATTTATGTTGTCTTATTTTTTTTGTCACTTCAAAATATTTATTATGGATTTTAAATGAGAAATCTCATTCTTGGGAAATGATTACATCAATTTAATTATATTGTCACCTCAGGGTCGACTCTTTCATATTTAAGAAGTTCGGAATAAAAGAGATTCTGAAAACAGAAAAGCATTGCAACTAGGCACCTGGAAAATGGGACTCAGTTGAGATAACTGAGCAGCAAACTCTGAGACATATCACTTCATAAAAGATGTTTATAATCACTGTTTTCACTTCAGAACTTTTGCTTAGAAATCACACATTAAGGAAACAATTGAAACCCCCTTTGCCTGCTGTCCTGACTTATTTCCCTCTCTTACTCTCCAAAGCAGAATCGCTTTCCCAGACATGTTTTCTCATTTTTACTACTTAAGTACGTATCCATAAACAACAGACAGTATTACTTGGTGTGTGGCTCTTTTTTTAATTATAAAACTGCATCATATCGTGGATATTGTTTTGCTCCTCAGAGTTTTCACTCAAATTGTGCTTCTGAGATTTATCCAGATTTATCCATCTAGATAGAGTTCTTTGGTTTTTAACTTTTAAAAAGAGAAGGCAACCGCTGCAGGTTGCCTACCCAATACCATGCCTCACGCCCTTTTCCTTACTAAAAGAAACATAAGTTTTTTCAATATTGTACACAAAATTAGACAATTATTTTCCAGACCTCTCGCATCTAGGTTTAGCTCTACGACGCAGTTCTGGCTGATGAGATGTTAAGCAAATTCTGCTTGGGATCGCTCAGGAAAACTGATGCCTCAGCTTCCGCCTCCTCCTCGTCTCGTTCTTCTTGTCTTTTCCTGCCTAGAATGAGGATGTGATTCATGGTGGCAATGCAGCCATTTGGTAACCAAAAGGAAAAGTGCTACCTGCTAGATATGGCCAGGTGGGAGGTCTAGAAGCTTGCACAGAGCTCCCCCAGCAGCTACAAGTAGTCCTACCTCTGGAGTTCACATCAAGTGGGAAAAGCAGAAATTCCTCTTTGGTTAAGGGACAGTAGTTGGTTCTCTATCCTATGCAGCCTTATTAACTCCTAACTCATAACAGAATCCCAGTAATCAATAGGCTGTAATATATAAATACATATCCATTTATCCATTCCAATAAGTTACTTACTTCTACTGCCTTACTGTCCTAACCAGCACTGCCATGAAGATCCTGCACGATGAACTTCCCCTCACACAATCTGAGATTCCCTCAAGGTATGGGAAGCTCCTAAGGCCACGCTGATATTCAACTGTAGAGGACAGTTAAAAACGCCTAGAAAAGGGATGGCTCTTTACCTTCCCACAAACGGTGTCTGCATTCTTGATTCTGTACATCCTTTCAGTTTGGTAGGTCCTGGCCAATGGAATTTGTGTAAGTCTGGTGGGTGTGAAATACAATCTCATTTTTTTACATTTAAAACTCATTAATTCCTAGTGAGGTTGATCACTTTTTTCCTATTAGACTTTATTTTTTCTTATTGAACTTTTGACTACTTTTTTAAATTAATTTCTGGAACATAAGTATATGAATACGTGAGTAAGTCCGGCAGCCTTTGTAATTGAAGAAAAAAATTTAATTCAATAACGGCTACTTTTTTGTTGAGTACTTATTGCATTTCACCAATACTAATCCTCATGAAAATTTTGAAAGATGGTAAGATAGGAATTGCTATTAATGTTGTTATTGTTATAAATTTTATTATACTGTGACATTATTCAGAGGTTTGTGTGGACACACAGAAGTTATTGCTGCTCATAAGATTTGTTTTTAGCATTTGTTTATAACTATACGCAGGAAAATTATCAGCTGCTGTAGGAAAAAAGACAAAATTAAAACAAGCAATCTTCTAAATTATGGAGACAAGAACACATATATTCATGCTGATTTCCAAACATGGAACTGACAAGTAGAAACATCTAAGCAACAGTTCCTGGTCACGGAAAATACGAGGTAAATAAAGATTCAAAAAATAAGATTAACTATCACCAGAGGAATGTCCCGTAATTGCCACTTGGACACAACTTCGATTTTAGTAGGTTACGTGAATGCAAGCAATCCATCTTAGTTTTAGAGAAGCAGGTGCTGCTTTAGCTCATGAAATTCTCCTTGCACAATTAATTGAAATTGGCTTGGCTATGAGTACTCTCAGTTGGTTTGGGAACTGGCTCAAGAGTCAGAAGCAAGAAATAATCATAACCTCTGAGTACCTAGTTTGCTGGGGGAGAGGCACAGGGCTTGATGGATTGAGTTTCATTTAGCATCTTCATTAATAACCTGAGGAGGGAGCAAATAGCTTGTTAATGAAATCCACAAACGGTAATAAACGAGAAGGCATTGCAAACACTGATAAAGGCTGCTGAATTATCAAAAGAAACCCAAAGAGGTGAGATATGTAGACAAAAATGAAACGCAACGTGAAAATTGGAGAGCTGAGAGCAGGAATGCGGGATGGAGGGCAGGCTGTCTGGAGAAGGAAGGTAATGGAGAAAAATGTTCATGTATATAGCATCTACCGAGAGGCTTCAACAGCATATTTCCAAAAGGGATCCAGGAATTACAGTGAAAAGTCAGCCACTGACAGGCACATAGGCCGTCTCCATATCTTGGCTGCTGTGAATAATGCTGCAATGAATATGAGTCTACAGACATTTCTTTGAGATCCTATTTTCATTTCCTTTGGATCTATACCCAGAAATGGGATTGCAGGATCATATGGTAGCTGGGTGGTTTTGTTTTTTTTTTAGGTACTTCCATACTGTTTCCCACAGTGGCTGCACCAGTTCACATTGCCATCAACAGTGCGCCAGGGTTCCCTTTTCTCTGCCCCCTCACCAACGCTTCTGTCTTCATGAGGACAGCCATTCTTACAAGTATGAGGTGATGCTTCATTGTAGTTTTGATTTGCCTTTCCCTGACGTTTAGCACCTTTTCACATACCTGCTGGCCCTTCATGTGTCTTCTCTAGAAAAATGTCAATTCAGTTCCTCTGCCCATTTTTTAATCATTTTGTTTATATTTTTGTCATGGAGATGTATGACTGGATAAAGAAGACATAGAGATCCTGCCATGTACAACATCATGGATGGGTCTTGAGTATCTATTGCCAAGTGAAAAAAGCCAGACAGAGAAAGACAAATCAGTATGATTTCACGTATATGAAATCTAAAACAACTGAACTCATGGAAGCAGAGACTAGACTGGTAGTTACCAGGAACTGGGGATGGGGGAAAGGGGAGATGTTAGTCAAAGAGTACAAACTTCCAGCTATAAAATGGATTAACTTCTGGGGATCTAATGTAGGGTATAGTGATTATAGTTAATCGTACTATTTTACAATCTTGGGAGCTACGAAGAGAGTAGATCTTAGACATTCTCACCACCAAAAGGAAATGTTAATTATGTAATACAATGCAGTCGGTATCATTTCTGCAATACATATGTCTACCTAATCAACACACAGTACACCTTAAACTTACACAATGTTCTATGTCGATCGTATGTCAATACAGCAGGGGGGAAAATAAAGTGAAAAGTAAATTAGAACTCATTGTGTGAAATGGCTGCCCGGGAGCATTCTGGCTGACTGCTGTATAGCGGAGCAGAAAGCGCCCTAGATTTAGAGTCAGTAGGACAGATCTGAGGTTCAAATCCACGTCATCCACCTGATTCCATGTTTTCACCTGTAAAATGAGAATAAGGATAACCACCGCACAGGACTGCTATGGGTGAAGTAAGAGCGTGTGTAAAAGACATCAGGGGTGAAGCTGGCATGACCAGGCAGTGCGGCAAACCTTGGCTGCACGTGGTCTGAAGCGGGCTTTGCTGCACCCCAGCCATGAGGCGGGTCGTGGACTCGGAACTTGAACTCCTGGACTTTGGAGCTAAACTGAAGGATGTCCCAAGAAAAATAAGGAGGAAAAAAGGGGGCAAAGCCAAGAGAGAGACAGAAGAATTTCATCCAGTTCACCAATTCCAGAAACACAGCTAAAGTGTGCAAGGACGAGAGTGGAGAGTGAATAATTAACGTGAACAAGGAGATGTGAGTAAGAGAAATGGGGTGAAATTAAGGAAAAGAAAGCTTAAGCTTTAGATCAGGAAAAAATGTTCCTTGACATTTCTATTAGATATTAGCAGAATAGTCATACAAGGAGAATAGTAAGTGGATCATTTTTTAAAGTATTTTAGATTAACTGGATAATGGTTCAGAAAGTTTATCACTAGGGAAAAAAAAAATCCCTCCTGACTTCTTTTTGACTCTAATGCCTTTGAAAATAATTCCCACACCACCATGGTTCAAAATTGTCCAAGAGGTTCTAAAATGGTAATAGAATAATTAATCCTTTTGCTCAAATTCTCAGCAAAATCCCTAACAAGTCATTGAAGAAAAATTTTACAGAGTTAACTCTCCTAGAAATTATTCTTAAACACTTTGGTATACTGCTACATATATGATGATATCTGATTTTTCACACAATTATACAAGGTGTGACCCAAAATAACCAGAATTCTCTTTTGGAGGGTGGGCCCTTTATAGTACAGGCTTTCCCTGCTAGGTGGGTGTTCTAGGAACCCATCTGTATCAGTGTGCCAGACGGCATTGTTGTGTGGAAATAGCAAGTCCGTTTTTCTTGAACCAGGAAAGGATGATAATGATAATGATGACAGGCGGGATAGATCCGAGCCCACAGGCTCAGAAGCCATTCTGATGGTACAGCCAGTAGGTTTTTCCTGGTGTGCTAGATGAGAGGGAACGGGCCATTCTGATGGTATAGCCAGTAGGTTTTTCCTGGTGTGCTAGATGAGAGGGAACGGGCTACTGAGACATTCCGAAGGAGTGGTTTGTAAGCAAGAGGCTGATGCCATCGCGCACAATTAATGTGTGAGTTTGGGGTGTCCCGAAGAGTGCATGATGGTGGCATGAGACATCTTCTGTTCCTTTTGGTTAGTAAGTTCCTTTAATATATCTAGTAGGTATTAACTTCCAGAATCTTTGTCAGTTGATATATATGGGCTTTGGTAAATTCCAGAATGTGTATGATAGTTTTAGGAATTCATATATTTTTCGTCATTCATTTTTTTTTATCATTGGAAGTGTCAACAGTTTCAAGTTTATTAACCATAACATCCAGCTTTGAACATATATGTGATTTTATGAAAAGTGGTAAAGTAAGACTATATTGAAAAAATACTTGCTTCAGAAAAAATAACAGCAACATGGTGCTAGACACAGATCTGCACAAGAAACTGATTTGTGTAACAGACATGGGTCGACAATTGTCATTGATTCTTAACTGATCTCTTTCATGTTTCAAACCTTGCCTGTCCTTTGTCTCAATCATATCACACCCAACCCAAGTCCCCAGTATTACAAATGTACATTAAGGAGTTAGGACTAGCCTAGGTCAAGCGTCCTTCAGACCTAATCTCTTATATCAGCCTCCTCTTCAGTCATTTCCCCAATGACCCACACTGGAGTCCAGCCGTATAGCACGGCCCACACTTCCTAGAACGTGTCTGGTCCTAAAATGTGGACATGGAGGTGATTTCTGGCCACGACATCGTATGCTCTCAAGAAATGGCTGCTGTTATGAGTGACTGCGGTTCCCTCTTCCCACCATATTTATCCCCTTCATTCTCTCTCTCTCTCTTCATCCTTAAGAGACTCGATGGAACATCACCTCCTTTCCAGCTCCTCCAACGGGTGACTTGCTTTTGTATCAGTAGAGTTTATTTATGATGACGTTTCTCAAACTGTGACACAAGAATGTATACTTAGGAACCCATACTGTCTCGGAGACTCCTCTTTCATTTTTACGTATTCATTTTGCTGACAATCTAAAAATAAAATTTACTAGTTTTAACGTGGAAACTTTCTCTTGCAGAAATGAGTCTCCAAATACATTTTCACAGAATAACATTCCAGTTTTCTTAAGTGAACATATTTTCAAATGAACTTGTGCACATCTCTGAGCATATTTTGGGGGTTCACAAGCTGTGTTTCCTTCATAAGGAAGTGTATTCAAAAGTTTCGGATTTCCCTTTTATGTATTTCTTTATAAATAACAAGTACATCTTGTTTTAGGTGTGTGAGTAAGTCTCTCTCTTATCCAACACATGGTGAAAGCTGTTTGTAGCTGGTAATATATTAGCTGAGCAAGTCTTCCCTGTCCCGATGGTAAAAAAAAAATTAAAAATTTTTAAGATTTTATTTATTTATTTTTTAGAGAGGAGAGGGGGAGAAACATGAATGTGTAATTGCCTCTTACACACCCCCGCACTGAGGGCCTGGCCAGCAACCCAGGCATGTACCCTGACTGGATATCCAACTGGAGACCCTTTGATTTGCAGGCCAGCACTCAATCCACTGAGGAACACCAGCCAGAGCAAAAAAGTTGAATTTTTAAATGTGTCCTAGCATCCCATTTGGATCCTAATTGATAGGCACTTTGGAGTAGAGACAAGGCTTTGAGTCCAGAATTTCTAATGCTGAAAGTCTAATTACCCACAATGGATCTTGCCCTTAAATGCTCCTAGCTTCAGAGTCCTTCTTTGTCCTACTTAAGGAATAAATAAGGTGAAAGTAGAAGCATATATGCACCCACGTCTACTGCAGTGTTCGTTACAATGGCCAAGCTCTAGAAACCACCCCAGTGCCCATCAGTAGATGAATGCATTAAATAGCTGTGATACATTTACACAAGGGAATGCTATTCGGCCATAAAAACAAGTGAAATCTTACCATTAGTGACAGCATGGAGGGACCTAAAGGTAATACCCTAAAGGGTATTATACTAAGTGCAATAACCCAGTCAGAGAAAGACAAATGCCGTATGATTTCAATTATATGTGATATCTAAAGAATAAAATAAATTAACACACAAACAGACAAATTCACAGATACAGGGAACAGACTGATGGTTGTTGGGGTGGGAGGGGTTAGGAGACTGGAAGAAAAAGGTGAAGGGATTGAGATGCACATATTGGTAGTTACAGAACAGTCATGGGGATGTGGACTTCCAGCACAGGAAAGTCAGTGATATGGTCATAACTGTGCATGGTGCCAGGTGTGTCCTGGAAACTGCAGGGGGACACTGTGAGGCATATGATTGTCTAACCATTATGCTATATACCTAAAAGTAACACAAAATAATATTGAATGCAAATTTTAATTGAAAAGAAAATAAATTAGAAAGAAAGAAAAAAGTTTCTAAAAAAGCATCTCGAAGCAACAAATATGAGATGTCATTATGAATCTCAAAGGTCTAACTAGCTGAATGATAGGGCACCTTGCTTGGAAACAACCCTGAGGAAATGGGGAAGAGTTGTGTTGACCACAAAAATCTACCTTAGCCTCCACGTAGGGATTCCAAATTGTCAGGGACATCTAGAGGGAAAGCTGGCCACGGTTTTGCCGTAGACCTGAGCCCAGAAGCCCCCTGGGAAAGAAGCTAACGTTTTTCCATGTCACTTAGTAGTCTGGAAATATAAGACATTTGCTGAACTAGAAGAACCTCAAAGTAGCCAGCAGGCAGTGAGGGGAGCAAGAGACAAAATAACCAAAAATTCAAAAGGAAAGGCTCTGGCTTTGTCCCCAGAGCAGGTATTGGAGACAGAGTGATGCCAAGCTATGGGTCACACTGGACCTGAGCTCGCACTCACCCACCTGCAAGATGCAGTCTGGGGAGGAGCTACCCAGGTGGTAGAAAGGAAGGAACTGTATCTGAAAGGGTCCTGGATTTTTCTCCCCCAAGAAATAGCAACACACAAAATTGGGATAGTGATTCCTAATCCACCAGAGAGAGAGGTGGGTACTGGAGATTAGAGATAGGACTTCCAGAGTAACAGGTAAAAGAGTATAAATGTCCCAGCAGCATCAGGGTCAGGGGCTAAGGAATGGGGGGAGGGGGAGGGATGCCATCCCTCACGGTGGCCTAAGCAGTGTATAAGTAATGACAACATAGCAGAGATCTGGACACAGATGGCATAAAGGGGCAAAACAGCTAGACCAAGTCCAGAAAAATTATACCATAGAGTAGCACTGGGAAAGGGTAAGAAGTAGATCTGGAGATTCAGTAAAAAATATCAACGATCCACAAGCCAGCAAGTATCCCTAAATAACACGATTTTCTGCAGTGTTGCTTTCCACGTCATCTGCGTGAATCCTACGGGGACAAGTTTCTTCTCTTTGTCACTGGAAATAAGATAAAAGGTGACAACAAGGATGACGATGGTGGTGATGATGATGAAGATGATAATAGAGGAGAAGGAGATATGAAGAAGGAGGAGGAGAAAGAGAAATAACACAACGCCACAAATACTAGCAAAGGTTAAAAAAGGTGCATTTATCAGCTGTTTGTTGAACACCTGCCAAGGGTTAGTTAGACGGCTGAGCAAAGTGCTGACAATAAGGAGAGAAGACATGGCTTCTGTCCTTAGGAGCTTCCTTTGCACTGGAGAAATCAGACCGGTCAATCACGTACAGAGAGCAGCACTAGCTACTACGTGGATAAATAAACTTACCTAGCAACTACGGCTTTACTATGTATCAGGTTATCTGTTAAACTACTTAAATCAGACCTACCTCATAGGATCATGAGAGAATTACATTCAATCATCTCCTACTTTACAGATGAAAAAGGTGACACTTAGGAAATACAAGTCCCTCACTTAGAGTCTCCTGGCTAGTAAGAGCTGGAGCGATAACTGAGACCCAAGCATCCTGATGCCAGAGACACACCCCTAATCACTACAGGGCTGAGACCTCAGCGGTTTCCCTTTGAAAGGCGCATGCGCTCTGTGCCCTTTCAAAGTCCTAGGGAGTTTTCTTGGTCTATCCCTTCACCCTGTCCCCTGTTATCCTTCTCAATATCTATGACTCAATTCACTAATGACATCAAATATTACATTAGCTCAGCATTTCACTGATTAGCAGCATTTTGTTCACTAGCTGATGACAGGGTGGAATGGCATTTCCTTTCCTTGACACCCGTTATTACAGTGATTATTCCCCGGGGAGTGATGTGGGAAGTAAGAATGAGCCACACTGCAGCACGTGTGGCTACCTGTGGCCTTTTGCAAGGAGGACGGCCCTACCCCCAATTTTTCCATCTGGCAGAGCCATTACCTGCTGTAGTTCACACATGAATGGCAGCGATTTGCATGCAAATAGAAGCCTACGTGCTTTCTTAGAGCTAAAGGCTGTATTTCAACATTTCACAGAGAAATTAGTCAGTGGACAGACGCTGGGACTGGGTGACTCTGCCAGCTAAAACCCTTCTAAATACCAAGCTCTACGTTTCACAGCGAGATTGTTTATTGAACCGGTTCGTGGAAGCTCCAAAGACTCCTCTGCTGAAATACTGCCAGCTCCAAGCTCTGATTTTGACATTGATGTTGTCAGTTGAGATTAAGCATCGGTCTTAATGAATACTGGCAGACATCCTCTGAGGTATGATCACCTGTGTTCCTGTGGCTAAGTAGCAAAGCTCTGGACAGGAGGGAAATGAAGGTCTTGGGAGTGACTAGTTGCCTTTTTTTCCCTTGCTCCCCTTCATTGGTTCCCCATTTCTTATAAGATAAAGGTCAAGTTCCTTGACTGGTCTTCAAGGATTTACATAACCTAAGCCATATTGATCTTTTCACCTTCATGCACCTTCATGCTCCAGCAATCTGAAAGTACTTCTAGTTGCCCTTAAATGTGATGAGATTTTTTTTTAATCTTTCCTTTCTTTGCATATGCTGTTCCCAGATCTGGAATGACGACCACCTTCACAGTCACTGCCTGGTGAACTTCAAAACCCTGGAGGGAGATCCTTCAAAATCCCATCCAGACTATTCTGAAAGATCTTCCCTGCTTATTCTAAATAAAGATAACGTTTCTAGTTCCAAAACTTCGTCTGCATTTTGACCCGTAATGCATGAAACAAGACATACAAGCAAACAAGAATAATAGTCTTGCAACTTGACACTGAGCACCCACACCTGTTAACCCTTATACCCAGATCTCAGCCCAGTTTGGGGCACACAGCAGGTGCTCCGTCCTTATTTGTCTAATTTCACTGACCTCTTCTCCTCAGGGATTTGGGATAGGAAGTATTTGGGAGTTTAAGACAAATCACAACATTATGCTAGTAAGTCAGGAATTAGTGCTAACTTTTTTATAATCTTACTTACTTCTGCTCATAAATATGGACATGATTACTATAAAACTTTACCCCTCCCAAGTACAAAAAAAAGACAAAAGAAAGAAAATCATTGTGAAGGATGCAAAAAAATTCCTTAATCTCCCTAACCAAAAAAAAAAATATACTTTCAACATATCTATATCTATATACACATATGTAGACATTCATTTATAAATCAGAAAGAGAGCTTTGATTATTAGATCATTTTCTCTTCTTAAAAAATTTACTTTGAATAGCAGGAATGAGTTATCCTTTGTAGACAAAGATGACACAATGGAGAAATAAGTATTCCCCTTGACAGAACAAGACAGTGAGGCTTGCTGGAATCCATTTAGCACAATCAGTTGGTCTATTATCTCCCGATTATGGAAGTGAAGAAATGAGATATTTAATCAGGACATATTTTAGAAAGTTGTAACATATTTGCGTATTTCCCTAAGGCCTGTAATGAAAAGCTCTTAATATTTCATTTTCATTATTGCCAGAAGAGAAAAATTACAATAAAAACTCTCCCTGTGGTCTCGGCCCCAGAACAAAGGAGAATTTCTGCAACTCAAGGTCATTCAAGCAATGACCCACACTCAAACTAAGTAGGGAGTGACACAAGGTCACACCTCTGGGTCCACTTCCCAATCCATTTCCATTCCTTCTTTGCCCACACTCTCTGCCCCTGACTCGCAGAAGGACACCTTGTATTTAGAATCCTTTTTGAAGGTCACAGGAAATTATCATCTCTATATGGAGGATGAAGGGAACACCTTCTACTGAATACCAAGTTCCTCTACATGTTCAGGACCAAGGGTCACATCGTCTCTGCCCAGGGAAACTTGGCCACCCCTGAGGGGAAGAGGGGCACAAGAGTAGACTGAGGCACATTCAGAGGAAATTAAAAAGAGATTGGAGTAGGCCATCGTTAAGATTCTTTTCAAGCTAAAAAATTGCCTGATTAGTGCCAAGCAATCATATGATCTGCTGGACTAGAGAGGAAATCATTGAGCCAGAGAATATTTTTATCAAATACTAAAATGCTAATTCTGATTCGATTACTATGGTGGCTGCCAAATTCTCATAGTTTATGGGAAGCTAGATTTACATTTAGATATAGATTATAGCTATCTGTGTCCTGTTCCTAAACAGATCAAGACCTCATAGCTAAGAATTATGAATAATTGCAGAAAGCATAGACAAATGATTCTTCTCTGGATAAAGACAAAAACTTGGCCCTCTTTCCCACATTCCTCAGTGCTCTATTCTCACATTCTGGTCCAGGGCTAATCATGCCAAAAAAGAAGAAAAGAAGAAGCAGCTTCAACTTACATGGCAAGGGACAGGTGGATGACACGCCCAAGGATGTGGAGTCTAACCAGAGAGTGCTGCCTGCTTCCAGTGTGGTCAGTGGTGATGTGTCTGGTAAGAATAAGTGACAAAAGGCAGATGACCTGATCACTGTGATGGAAACTGAGAATTGAAGAACCAGGTACCAACAGCCCCTGACATGGTGACCCCGAATAGCTCAGTTTCAGCCATTCCTAACCGTTGGTGGAGAGAAATGGCTTCTGTTCATTGGATGTTTGCATCAGCTCTTTCTATGTATAAATGCACCCTGTGAAAAGAGTGCCCGTTTGTGTTCAGAGGACTGATGCATTTATTCACATTTAGTTGTCATCCATTGGGAGCGTGAGGAGTAAAACAGAAAAAACACAAGTAGAGGGAGACTTTGGATATTTCTTTTCACAACTTTGGATATTTCTTGCTAATCCCTTCTAGCCTGCAAAGTTTCTTTTGAGAAATCAGCCCAGTTTTATGGGAACGCCCTTGTAGATAACTAACTGCTTTCCTCTTGCTGCTTTTAAGATTCTCTGTCTTGAATCTTTGGCACTTTAATTATGATGTGTCTTAGAGTGGGCCTCTTTTCACCCATCTTGTTTGGGATTCTCTGTGCTTTCTGGACTTGCATGTCTATTTCCTTCACCAAATTAGGGGAGATTTCCTTCATTATTTTTTCAAATAGATTTCCAATTTCTTGTTCTTTCTCTTCTCCTTCTGGCACCACTATTGCACAATGTTGAATGCTTAAAGTTATCCCAAAGGCTACTTATACTATCCTTGTGTGTGTGTGTGTGTGTGTGTGTGTGTGTGTGTGTGTGTGTGTGTGTTTATTCTTCTTTCTTCTTGACATTCTGCATGGTTGTTTTTTTGGTTCCTTATGTTCCAAATCATTGATCAAAATCATCTGCCATGGCTTTTCTGCTCTTGCTCTAATCCTATGCCTTTGTCTGTGAGTTGGCCCTGTATCCCTTCACAAATCCATCCTGAATGGATGAAATGGGTGAAGGGGGTCAAAAGGTACAAACTTCCGGTTATAAAAAAATAAGTCCTGGGGATAAAATACACAGCATGTTCACTACAGTTAATAATTTAGAGTTGGCCTTAAGAGTTCTCATCACAAGAAAAAAACTATACGCATGTATGCTGATGGATGTTAATTAGACTTGTTGTGGTGATCACAATGTACACAAATATCTAATACTATATATCAGTTATACCTCAAGAAGAAAAAAAGTCAGTAAAATATGCTCACAGTGAAGCCAAAACTATTGTATATTGCTTAAAGCCATCAAACTAAATCTAAATCAGATTATTAAAATAGCCAGTTTAATGAAAATTATTATCTAACTGGGCTTCACCAACAATCCAGAAATATTTCTTATGGCCACTCCCACTCCCATATTACAAATTCTGAAATGACCTCCAGTCAATCTTTGTGTACCAGGTGAACTCTTAATTATACTTGAAGACCCAAATCAAAAAGTATGTATTTGATAACATTTTTCTGAGTGTTCCCAGAGAAGGTGACCCAATCACTTCTGTTTATAGAGTATTTTGTGGGACCTCCTTAACCACATGGGTTCAAACCACTGAGCTTTGCCACTGGCTTCAGAGTAATGCTGATCATATATTGCTTTCCACCTAAAAAAAAAACAGGGAGAAAAAATGAATTTACCTCCTAGAGTTATTACATAAAATAATCACAATGATCATTTGCCTGGGTCTGCAACACATGGAAATGACACCTACTAGTCATAGAGGGTTTACTGTGGTATCATGTATCATTTTTCCCCCATTAAGTTAGGAGCTCCTCCAGTGAAAGAGACCACCTTCCTCCCCTACAAGTTCCCCATCTAGCAGGCAGTCCAGCATGTAGAGCTCATGTATTTTTGTTGAAAGCATGAGTGAGTGGGTGCAAGCAGGATGTCTGGCGATCAGAGACCACTGCCACAGATAAATTACATCCCCAGCTCTCGGCAGATTCCAGGCGATGAACTGCTCAGGCTGGTTCACAGAGCCACGGGTGAGCCTGCTGAGTCATTTCCGCACATGGACTGTATCTCAGACTGCTCTTCATCCTTATCACTGGCTTAATCATCCCTGCTGGCTTCTTTCCTGCTTCTTGGGGAGTGGAAAGTTTCTGCCGCTAAAAGAACTGCCGCCTGTGATCCCATCCTCTCTGTTTGGGCAGTCTCCTATTATGGTCGATGCTCCCCTTGCTCTAACAAGTGGCTCCTGCCTCATCACAAAGCATTCTGTGCTCACAGCTCCCTTTATCCCTGTGCAGAGTGGAGCAGAGCAGAGCGCTCCTCCCTGCCCACATTGTGCTGACACTGAAAGAGACACAATCATCGGGCAGGAAGGAAAGATAGCTTTTGAATCAGAACAAGTGCATCTCAGCTCAATTCTATGCTTCATTTAATTAAGAATCAATTGGCTCTGGCCACCAGGACCGAGTTCCTCTTTTCATAAGAAACCAGAACTGTGTCTATCTACCTCTCCCACACACGCACACCTCTCTCTCTTCATTCCAATGAGAAGCGGAGAGAGACAGGAATAACTAAGTGGAGTTTGAAATAAAAACAGCATCCTGCAGAAGGAGAATTGGAGTGAGCAAAAGTACATATAAACAAAGATGATATGATAAGGAAATTCATTCCAGCTTCAGAAAGGTATCAAACACCTAATACGTGCCAGGAAGTGTGCTAGGATCTGGGAAGTGACCTTGGAAAAAGACTGATTCCTGGTGTGGGTTCAAGAATATCTGGTAAATAACTTTATATAATGATTATTTGGAGTAACCGATATTACTGAGCTTGGAAAGGGAAAGAGGTAGACATGTCATGAGACTTGTCTTAAAATATATAGTAGGACATAGAAGTGGCTTCCTCCAAGTTCCTTACAATTGTCTGCCAAACTTCACACTATCTAGCACCTACCTGACTTGTAACACATCACTGTAAATGTTTCAGAGGGTGGTACATGAGACCACCTAAAATCACAGCACTCCTAAAGGACAATAATGCACAAGTACTTATCTTCTATCAGTCCTCCTGCTCCTCTCCGAAGCGAAAACCAAATCCATGGGCTTATATTTCCTAGCCATAAATACATATTGAAAACTCACCCCTATGGGCCTGGCTGGTGTGGCTCAGTGGTTGAGTACCAGCCTGCCAATCAAAGGGTAACCAGTTTGATTCCCAGTCAGGGTACATGCCTGGGTTGCAGGCCAGGTCCCCAGTAGGAGGTATATGAGAGGCAACCACACATTGATGTTTCTTTCTCACTCTTTCTCTCTCCTTTCTCCTCTAAAAATAAATAAGATCTTTAAAAAAAACTCATACCTTCAAATCACCACTGCCTTTATTGAGAGCATGTAAGAAAATGAAGACTAGGATGTACAACTTGATGGGATCGTGAATTCAAAGTTGATCATTTTTCACACGCCCTGGGGAAGTGTGACTTCAGTTGTCACATCAGGGCTTTCCGGCCACAAAGTGTCATTGTCAAGATTCGAAACCCTTTACTTCATCCCTTTAAAGTCACACATGGCATTTGTCACACCCAGTGGCTCAGAACCTACTCCAAGTTAGCCCATCCATCTGCATGCATGTTCATGCGTCTGTCTATATTTCTAAGCCACTCAATTTCAAGCCTTCCTTTCTTTGTCTTCCTCCTTTTGAATTAACAAACCAATTTCAATGGTTTTGCTTTGCTTGGGACCCAGAAGTTGCGAACATACATTTATTAGTCATCCCTCTTAAGGTTGCAAATTCATGAAGATTCAGTTCACACTGGGTTAAGCAAAGCACGGAAATTGTTAAATCAAATGACTAAAAAGCCTACAAGTAGAGGTGATTTGACACTGACTGACCTCTCTCTCCCCCCTCCAATTGTTCTTGCTCTCTCTCTCTCTCTCTCTCTCTCTCTCTCTCTCTCTGTCTCTGTCTCTCCTTTCCTCCCTCCCCTCCCTTCCTTTCCCCATGGTTTGACTCTGCTTTCCTCTATGTGTTTCATGCTCAGACAAGATCTCTCCATGTGGCCTCTGGAAGCTTCAGTCTCTTACCTTCATGACTATTATAAGACCAGCACCAAGGAGAACAACTTCCTTCCAATCTCCCCAGTAAACATCCAAATATTAGCTCTGATTGGATGGACTGGGGTGCATGCCTGTCCCTGAAGAAAACACTGCAGCCCAGAGATGGGATGACGTGATTGGTGGGGCTGGTCTCTCCCCACCCTGGGACCTGAGGGTGGGTCAGCTAATGGTATGAGAGAGGAGAGGATTTACCCCCAGAGTCTCCAGAAGCTGTTGTAGGTAGAAGAACTGATCAATGCGGAGAAGAGAAAAAGGAAAAGGAAGACATTCCTCTTACTTCCCAACTTGAACATCGAGCCCATAGCTTTCAACAGTTTCAGAGGGAAAGCAAAAGAGAAAATTCTCTGAACCAAATTTCAGTGTACTGTACAAGGCTTAGCTTGTTTCCTTTTAGCTCATCACCCTCTTATGTCTGCTAGAGGGGAGGACTGATGGAAAGTGAGGGTCAGAGGGTCAGATAACAGGGAGAGCTCTCCACCCTTTGTGAGATCGATGAAATCCGATGTTAATAGAGGTAAAATGTGGTAGATCGAGACTACAACTATTGAGACTACAACGTAGGCCCATACCTAGGTTGTGGGTTTGATTCCCAGTCAAGGCACGTACAAGAGGCAATCAATCAATATGTCTCTCTCAGATCAATATTTCTCTCTTCCTCTCCCTCCACTCCCTGATTTCTCTAAAATCAATAAATAATATCTGCAGGTGAAGTTTTTTTTTAATTTTAAGTTAACTGTTTAGTATTTGCAGACAGCTCAGAGCAGTTCTGGGCATATGTTGTTTACATACATATTTGAATATGTAATATGTGATTGAATATGTACTATTCAATGTTATGTTGAATACATAAATGAAATAACAACAATAATAACACGTTAAAAGAAAACCACTGCAAGCAAAGTGAAACACAGGAGCAGAGCACTACGCCTGCGGGCTATCAAATAGGGACTCCTGCTTCCACGGAAAGCCTCGTGTCCGTCCCCTCTGATGTGGCCTCCCTCCTGGCTTTCATCCTACACGGTTTCAAAAATAGCCCTTTCTCTGACCCCAGAGTCCCCAGTTTTCTAAAATCATTACTCCTCAGCCCACTTCTGAGATGCAAGACTACCCAAGAAGGGATAGTTTGTAACATCTGCCTTTTCCCCCCACTCCATGGGGGTGTGGTTGAAAAAACTGCACCCTAAAAAAACGAACCCTTTAGGACGCTTGCTCCCTAGGCCTAGGAAGGGTCTCCAGCAGGGGCAGCCCACTTTCCAATCAATCTTATCTACAGTGTTTGCAGATTGCGCTGGCCACCCCTGAAGCCAGCTGCGTTATCTGCAATCAGCAGCCTGGTGAGGACGGATCTCGGGCACAGTTGAGAACAAGGCTAAAAATAACCATTTTCAAATTAAAATCCTGAATTGGAGAAGAAGTGAGGCAGGGTAGGGCAGGTTTTATTTATTTACACCAATGCATCAAAGATAAAAGGAGAAAAAAAGGCATTTTGAAGGAGTCAGGAGCATGGCAGAATCGTTTTCATCTCCAGTAATGTTATCAAAACACAGATGATGATGCAGAGCACACGCCCATCTGACAAACCCCAAGGAAGCTTATTTACACGTTCAGGATGAGCAGGGTTGTAAATGCCGGTTTAATTGAGAAAAATCTGCCTAGTCACGTGAACAAGCAGACCTAAAAAACCGACATGGCAGGGCTGGGAGGAAACAAATTTAAAGAAAGTTGTTTCCCATTGCCGTATTTAATACATTTCCCTCTTCCCTACTGCCTCTCTATTTCGTTTTCATTCTCATTAGGAAAAACACTTAGCACTTCCCAGGCTGCCCTTGACCTTTCTGACTTGCTCACTGGGGGCCCACAGAAGACAACACATTCTCTCAAAGACGGGAGACAGGCTCCGGGCAGCACCCAACACACGCGCACCAACCTCTGAAGCTGCGATAGTGGCTTCCTCCAAACAAGCAGTTCCGGGGGTAAGGGGTTAAGGAGGGTGTGTAAAGTGTTCAGCTTGATCTCCAGCAAATAGAAAGCACTCGATAACACAGACCTGGGCAATGGTGTGATGATTGCAAGGGGGCAGGGGTGGAGGTGGAAGAGGGTATAAGGAGGATAAATGGTAACGGAAAAAAATTAAAAATAAACCATTAAAAAATAAAAAGCATTCAATAAATACTAGGTTCCTTACCTGACACTCAATAGGGAACTATCATTTATTAACAAAAAGAAAAGAATATCTACATTCCACATCTAATAAATTTTTTTCACTGGGACGAATTATATTAATATAACAACAATAATTATTTCTAGATGGGAGGTGATAGTTGATACAGTGTCCATCTTCCTATTTTAATTAGGTTTCTAACATTTTTCCTGCAATGGTTAATGAGAAATAATATAATTTTTAAACCAAAAATTCAATTCTGGATGCTGTTATATTAAATGCATGTCATTCTGGTATTATACTCACCTATTCCAATCCAATGACCTGACTTATGATAAAATTCAATCATTAATGACCTCTAAAATGAGGGCTTAGCTCTCTTTTTGGTTCTTTCAAAAATGTTCCAGGAATTGGCATTTTGACCATTTTTAATGACAAGGTGGGCACTAATACCAACCTTACCAAGTACCACTTGACATGATTGTAGTCTCTCAAAACATACCAAAAACATATATGTAAACATATAAAATAGTGTAGCATATGCTATTTATTTCATCATTTTGGCCTTCATGGCTAGATAACCCTTTTTGCCACAGCAGACACTTGCTATGAGCCATCCCACCATTTCCCCGTCAGGCTACCTAATTTCAGCACTGGTGTGGTGGACGATTCCACGCCTCTAGGGTGCCTTTCTGTGTGGCTTTCTCTAAAGCTGGGGAAGGCAGCTTGGCCTCAGGCAGGTGTAACCCAGAAATATGGGGTAGACTATGCCCCAACGTAATCTTCAACCCACGGAAGATGAAAGCCTATAGATAAGTGTACCGACTCCCTTGTCTTCCAGCAGGACAATTCTAAGCAGTAATCCGTTCATTGATACATACTTTATTGTTGTTCTTCCTTTCTTCTCTCTCTCTCTCTCTCTGCTTTCCCACACATGTTTTCAGTGATCGCCTCCTAATTCCCTGCATCAAGTCTTTGCCTCGGGGTCAATCTTAAGAGGTAGAGGGAAGTGTGGATGGACCCAGGATACAATATCATAATTCCTAGAATAGTCTTCCTTGAAAACTATTCCTGCCCTGAGCAGTGTGGCTCAGTTGGCTAGGCATTGCCCTGCAAGGCAAAGGGTTGCCAGTTCAATTCCCAGTCAGGGCACATGCCTGAGTTGCAGACCAGGTCCCCAGTTGGGGGTGTTCAAGAGGCAACCTATCAATGTAGCTCTTGCACATCGATGTTTCTTTCCCTCTACTTCTCCTTCCTTTCCCCCTAAAATAAATAAAGTTTTTTAGAAAGACTATTCCTAAAAACAGTCTTCAAGTCACTAATGACAATAATGTCACTAATGACAGCTTCAGTCAACATTTTACTTATTACAATGTAGTACCCTAATTAAACTGACCATGTAAGCAACCCCCAGGTAGAATGAAACTAGAATTAAATTCCTCTCTTTATGGATGTGCTGTTAGTACACAGAACTACACCAGACAGTGAGACAAAGGAAGCAAGTGTTTTCACCAGCCTGTGGACAAAACCTCCTTTTTTTCTAACCCGTGGCCTTGAAGAACCCAGGTCCTAGCAACAAAATGAGCATGAAAGACTTGCCTCATTCAGCAGTAACTGCCTCCTTTTAGCCTGAGTCTTTGACAGCCTAACAACTGAGCAAGAATTACATCAGCTTTCCTGCTTAGCATGAGCTCTGCCACAGGACTGGTGACATATGATATGTGTGCTTGCTTTTCCTGCCACAGAGCGATGACACATTATCAAAGCTTCACAAAGTCATTCTGTCTTAGTGCAGCTCTGGACAACTCATTTCCATCTTAATCCTGGGACAAGGACATTCACTGCACCCTACTTTCATTGACTTTTAAATGATATTCCCTTCTCATAATTGTTTTTAATATAATAAGTTCTTGAGTGTGAATCCCAGATTCGTCACTAAATATGTGACCCTGCTTAGTCAAACCTCAATACTTTGTTCCATAAAATATGGGTAGAGATAACATATTATAGTCTGTTATGGAAATTGCAGAAATCCCTGAAATGTGTTTAGTGAATTCCCTGGCACAAAAGCATTTCTTAATGTTAAATATTAGTGTTAAAATCAGATCCAATTATAATAACTGCACAAGGAAAAAATACAAAGTCAGTTTTGCACTTAGAATCTGGAGACACTTTAACTGAAAGACATAGAAGGTCTTCTCATTCTAACCTTTTCATTTTTAATGCTACTTAACCTTCATTAAAATTGAACTGTAATGGGTAAAGACATGCATTTCTCAGAAAAGCAAAAAGGATCAAAATATCCATCTAGGGGAATCTCACAATGTACAAGGGAAAGCAGATACATGTATAGGTTTGATCATGCACAAACAGTTATTGAATGCCAGCTTTATACAAGAGCTGCACGAGGCAACAGAGACACAAGGATGAATAAGACCCTGCTCTCCGAGGGAGGCAGCCTTCCAGCGCACCAGGAGGAGCCCTGTATGGATGTGGCGTGCATTATGTTCAAGGTAGCACAAGGAAAACTTAACAGGAATAGCCACCTCTATTAAGGGAAGATGGACGTAGGGACAGATTGGGTTATAACTGTTAAGCTGGTATATGAAGGATGACTAGGAGTTACCAAGGAAATCGATGGGAAAAGAAGATTCTAGGACGCAGCATACATAAAAGCAAGCAAGCGTGGAAGAGCCTAGTGTCTTCGGGGAACTCCAAGTAATCAGATTAGATTGGACCCAGGAGGGATGGGGGAAAGTGAGGAGAAAAGATGTGGGAAAACAATTCCCACAAAC
>PVKM010005176.1:22951-48714 GCA_004027735.1 Carollia perspicillata
GTTCTGTCCTGACAAGCCCTTTGACGACCAGAACCTTAGAGGCCATCATAGGTTCAGGTGGGCAGAAAAGTCATTTACCCCCAGTTAACATTTAGGTGCCAGGGACAGTTGCCTACCAATGTACCTGATGGAAGAAGTTAGAAAGGGGAAAAAATATATAAGAAATGGAAGGATAGGAATCACCCTGTTTTCCCTAGAGTTTTCTAAATTTACACTTAAAGGACTTAAGCCCATTCTCAGCCTTCCCAGGGGATCAGGAATAAAAAGTCCACTGAGTTGTTTTCGGTTTTATTCACCTCCGAGCTGTCAAAGCCTCACTTGGTTTCTTGTGTGTAGAATGTGTTTAATAAAAGGTTGTCAACTGAATGAGCAACCTAATTAATGCAAAGAATAAACTAATGTTTTGAGTATATGTCTGCAGGCTAATAGAAAGGTGACAAGTTGGCTGAAAACAAATATTAGAGCCCATTTTGTAGGACTGAGCATGTAATATTTGAAGAAATGCAGTCTGAACTCTATGGTTATAGAATCGATCTTTTTCTGAAATTAGAACCACTCTGCATTCAATCAACCTGCCTTTCTATTGCTGACACCAACCATTGAGGAGATGAAGAAAAATCTCATTTGTGCCAGTATCTGGCAAACTAACACGAGTTAATTTGTCAATTAAAGTATCAGTGTAACAGAGAGCCTCACAAACTACCATTAGCAGGTTGAGATGGGCAAGCTGTATAATTCATAAAGAGAAACTCCAGTCCACAACAGGAATTCAGATGTAACTTAAATAAAGATGAACAATGGCGAAACTAAAGCAAAGACAGGGTCTGAGTGACCTCTAGTGTTCCTGAGGAGAATATGAGGTAAGTATGAGAAACTGGAAAAAGCCAAGTACACAATTCTCAACATGCATCTCTACATATACCAAGATATATATCCACATAATATATATGTACATGCATGTCGCTTCACTGCAATGTAATTGTCCTTCCCATCAGTTTAAAACTCCCCTAAGAAACAACTTTTTGGATTTTACATTTCCTTCTTTATCCCTAAAATCTTGACTTCAGAATTACTGATTTAGTATTGAAGTCTTCACTTGTATGTATGCAAAAGTTTGAAATCTCAGCCTCGCCAATCAAGTACCTTTGGGGGAAAAGAAATAATGATTTATATTAAATGTTAAATAAGAGTAGGTTTCCCAGCTGATGCTGGGGAAAGGTCAAGGGAATGTGGACAGGCGATAAAGTCCTGCCGAGTTTAGTAGCGTTGAGGGAGTGTGCTGACATTCAGTGGCTTCGCTTTCTAATGTATGCATTGATTTTTCTAAAAGCCCAGCTCCGATCACCTTCAATCAAGGTCTTCAAAAGCCCCTGAATGCCTACCAAATTAAGAACAAATCTTTAGGTGGCCCATTCAAGGTCTTACGTACAGCCACCATGACCTTCATTTCTTGGGAAGAAGGCATCGCCAGGTATGAGAACACTTTTATTATTTCCGGACGTGAAGACATCCCACTTACTGGTGTCTTTTTTAACTGCTGGCATTTTGCAAACTTTTTTGTAAAGATAGCTGTAAATCTTCCCAGGCCAGTGACTCGTAGTGTCACCCCATAAACCAAAAGGCCGCTGGTTCAATTCCTAGGCAGGGCACATGCCTGGGTTGCAGGTTCAGTCCTCAGTCAGGGCATGTACGAGAGGCAACATCGATGTTTCTCTCTCAGATGGATGTTTTTCTCCCTCTCTTTCTCCCTCCCTTCCCCTCTCTCTGAAATCAATAAGCATGTCCTCGAGTGAGGATTTAAAAAAAGAGCCCCAACTCTGAGAAGGGCTTGCAGCTTATTTTTAATAACCTCCTGATTTCAACTCCTATTTTACCACTTGCTAAATGTGTAATTTTGGAAAAGCGACTTAGCCTAACTGAGCTCAATTTGTACATCCCTAACATTGGGATGATATACATCACGGCTATATCACTACAGCTACTTCTGCATGACAGAAAGAAAGGTGGAAAGGAACTAGGGTCAAATACTGTCACCACCATTGATTAATTTTGGGATTCTGGGTAAATGAGTTAGCTCTCTCATCTAGTTTCCTCATTTGTAAAACAGGTTCAATAATAACCAACTTCATAATATTAACGTGAGGATTAAAATCCGATGACATATGAAAAAGCACCCAGGATATCATAGGTACTCAATAACTGTTTAACCTGGCACCCTCTGGACCACTGCCTCTAGCCCCGCCCCCTTTCATTCAGGGTAGAGGTATGGATTTGGGGTGACGCCATCAGCCCTCTTATTGGGCTGGGGCCTATGATTATCCTGTTCCTCCTTTAACTGCTGCGACCGTAGTCAGCCAAGGATTTGAGAAGATCTCAATAGTACAATAAGGCGTGATTATTACGGGCCATCGGATAATCATAACTTACAGAATGGCCCAGTCTGCCTTCTAAACTCAACAGTATGCAACCAGTAAAATTATTTTAGGTCATTGTCTTGGCCTAAACGAGGCTTGGAGTGAAAAGTTAAAACAACGTTTTAATGCATGATTCCAATTGCGTGCATTACCCGAGTAGTCAAGCTCATGAAAGCAGAAAGCAGGGTGGAGGTTGCCAGGGGCTTGGGTAACTTGCTGCTTCGTGGGTGTAGAGTTGCAGCTTCACAAGTTGAAAAAGTTCTGGAAGCTGGACACTTCACACTGCACAACTGTACACTTGAAAATGGCGAAGGTGGTAACATTTCGTTTTGTGCATTTTACCACAACTGAATGTTCTAATTTTAAAAAGCTTTTATGCAATCAAATACCTTATCCCTTAAAGGCAACTTCTTCTGACATTTCCAAAGCAAGCCACAGGACACACACATAAACTCACAGTGAACTCGGGCATGTGGGGTGCACACACTCACATACACAATAAAAAGGGTGATCCTTGTCTCATAACCCGGGATTTTACTAACACATGATTTTACCAACATCGCAAATCCTGTATTATTTTGACTCCATGTTTAAGAATGAGAAAAAGTACATTTCCTCGCCCCTCTGAACACCACCTGACATGAAAGAAGAGGAACTGATTCTAACTCATTTAACTAGAAATGAAAGAATCGGCATTCATCTCCCACCTGCAGTAACCTGTGCAGAGCCTGGGACAAAGCCCTGGTATAAATAATTTCGAATGCCTTCCAACTACTATTGGGCTCCTGTGTGATTATTAAAACAATTTCTCAACAAGAGTTGGCAATTTTTGCTACCCCTTAACACTGAGCACAGCAAAGAAGTCAGTCCCAAAACCAATGTCAAGCTTGTGTCCCTTCCTGCCAAAAACACTGTAAGAATCAGTAAAAATTTTAAATCTGCACTGCTGCTTTCTCACGGTGGAAATTCCAAATTACTTTTAAAGCCCCCCTCATCAACTGTCCCCCTAAGAGCCTCACCCTTATTATTAACTTGATATCCAGAATCCTTAGAGGTTGATGGAAAAAGACGAGACTTAGGAGTCTTGGGTGTAAGTGAGCTGAAATAATCCTTGTGCTTCTCCAAGCCAGTGCCCTCGGTGCCTCTGCCCCTGCGCCTCTGAATGAATCCTAGCGGTCTGGGTGTGCTCTAACTCACAACCACAATTCATTCTAGGTCGTTGTTTTACGTTTTAATTGATGCATAACGTACATACACAGAAAGTCCCAAATCACCATTGCACAGGCTGATGCGTCTTCACAACGTGAACATTTCTGCATACGCAGCACCCGCTGAAGGAAACAGCACTGCCGCAGCTCCTAAAGTTTGCAAAGGACAAATCTAAACAACCTGAGTTCGGTTCGAGGTAGCCCACAAAGGGGAAGACTATTGTACCAAAGATGCTGACTTCTAAAATCACGCGCCGGGCCCTGGCTGGGTGGCTAAGTTGGTTGGAGCATCATTTCATACACCAAAGCGCTGTGGGTTCAGTCCCCAGTCAGGACACATGCCTAAGTTGTGGGTTCAATCCCTGGTCAGGGCACATACGGGAAGCAACCGATAGGTGTTTCTCTCTCACATCGATGCTTCTCTCTCTCACACTCTGTCTCCCACCCACCTGACTCCTCTCTCTCTGTCTCTCTCTCTCAATAAACATACCCTTGGGTAAGGATTTAAAAACTAAAATAAAATGTCATACATTGGTTTTGCCCTTTTTCTTGGAACTTTGTATGAGCGGAATCACGCAGAGCGATCTGTAAACTCGTGAGCTTCATCTGTGTTGTTCTGCGCATCTGTTTGTTCGCTCTCATCGCGGCCTGTGCAGGGCAGATAGGCCCCGGCGTCTGCTTTACTGCCGAAGCAGCTCCCCATTCATCTGCAGTCAGCCCGTCACACGTGGGTCTGTGAATGCTCATCTCAGGTCAGTGGACCTTAAGTTTCCCGCAACGCTCCAGTGACCCTCTGACAGCAACCCCGGAACTGACTTGTCGCCCCTTGTCCAAGCCGATAATTCACAAATTCTGTATCTTAGGTTCGACCAACCACTGCCCCGGGTGAGAATTCACTTTTCCTGAGAACAATACAACCTTTCTATATTTGTAGATATTCTGTTAGTACCTTAGAAATTAATCTTGAAAACACTATGTTCTATCTGCTGTGGTTCCAGCCAGCACGTTTTATTGGAGTTCCATACACGCGCCAAGCACTGTGCTGCTTACCCGGCTACAAGATAAAGTAAGATGCAGTCCCTAATTCAGAGGGACCTGTAGCCTACTGGGAAGAAAGGTGGCATTGTGTACGTGACCCTCTCCTCCTAGAAGTGTATGTGCTATTCCGATTTCTCATCAATGCATCCCTAGCTCCAGGGAAGAATAAACTCACAGCCCTGGGGGTGAGAGCTCTCAGGAAAGTCTTGAGTAGTTCACCCCAAGTGTGAAATTCCCTTGAAATGTTGTGTTTCGGTCAAGGTACACTTACTAATATGCTCATGCTTGTATTAATACAAAAACATTTCCCTCTATAATTGTCCATTAAAACAGACACTCCGGGACACCGTGTGCTGTTTCTTGCTTGAGCGTTAGCACCTTGTAAACGGCTAATCGATTAAACCACTGCAGAAAATGCCACTGAAGTTTGAAAGGACAAATCTAAACAACCTGTAAAAATTTACCATGTGTAATCAAAGGACAGGAGGCACCCCTATCAATCTTGTCGATGATCCACAAAAGCCTGGCCATATTGTGTTGTGAAAGATACTAATTGATTTGATCTACTTTTCCCAGGAGGTAAAGACTCCTTCAGATTTTTTTATCCATGTTAAACAACCACGCCTTTCACAGGAAGTACCTGCGGCTTGAAATCACAGACCTCCATAAAGCGCAACCTGAAATCCCGGAGTCGCTCATACATTTACTAACCAAAAAGGTAATGTTCATGATTTTTTCCGAACTGTTTGAAAGTAGAAATTGACTCCTGGCAAGGCAGGGAAGCCAATTTGCAATGAGCAGCTTTCATTTCCTGCTCTTAATTCAAATCTTCCTAAAATCGTTTGAAGTCTTGGCACGAGGAGTAGCACTCCAACGTAACCCACAAGGGGATCTTTGGGGAGAGACGTTTATATGCAAAATACACTCTGCATGTCGACCAAAACAGAGAGTGGACTTTGCATCCTAAAATAGGGTATCTTTCTAATCACCAAGAAGAAAAGTAATGGCAGGGGCACCAAATGATCGGAACTAAAAGTGAGGATCCTTCGGGCACTGTCATCTGGGCTCACTGTGTCTTTTCTGTACAAAGGGAGGCGTGATATTTCTTACTCATTTGTACCCACATCCTGGAATGCAGGAGGACCAAGGGTTTGCACAGCTAGGAGCCCTCAGAATACAGGTGGGAATTCGAGCCTTGGAACTGAACAACATCATCTAGGCTAAAGAAAGAAAGAAGCTACGTGTGAGGTCTGAAACCTAGTGTGATCTGACCTAGAGGGCGAGCTGAAGGAAACTTTAGAAGAAGCAGGCCAGGATGGAGAAGGGGAGATGGGAGTGAGCCATATCTCCAAATTATAGGGGAGGAAAATGTTTTCAACCAGGTAGGAATAATCGACCATTCTAAAGCTTCTCCGAGGCCAGATGAGATGGCACTTTGAGAAGTGACTGACAATCAGCAAGACAAAGGCTGGGGTAACCCTGGCCAGTATGGCTTCAGGGGCTGGGGAGGGCAAACAGTGGATTGAGGAGGACACACAGTGACCATAAAGTGAGTAGAGAATACAGATGAGACTTTTGAGGCATTTGCTATGAAGAAAAATGCACAAAGCTGAGAGCATCTGCAGGAGGACTTGTTAAAGATGCTATAAGAGGCCAGGGGTTTATGCTGATGAGAATAACCCAGCAAAAGGAAGCAAGTTGATGGTTCCGAAGAGAAAGGGGTGAATACAGCCATGCAGCTCTTGAGCAGATTATAGGGAGGAGGTCCACTCTGCAAGGTGTGTGGGGAGGAGAAATTGGATGCACTAGACATTTCCTTCTCCGTGAAAGGGGGATCAGAAGGTGTCAGCCTTTGGCAGGTTTGTCATGGGGAAGCTGGAACACGTTTCTTTGGGTTGCTTCAGTGAGATAAAAAAGGGAAGCCATACGCTAAGGAAAAAAAGGAGGGGAGATGTTGAAAATGCGAAGAGAAAAACAGATGGGGACAATCAGCTGGATAACCTCCTTTTCTATCCAAACTATGTCCTTAATTAAATGAACCAATCTGACCCCTAGCTTCATCATCTATAGGACAAGGGTAAAGACGCTTTCATCATAGAGTTGACCCAGCACCTCAGAACCATTTTTACTTGGCTTGAGCTTCTTTCTTACAAAAGTAATCATCACAGATCTTCCTACATGAATATCTTCTGAAACATGACTTTCCATTCACTAAGAACACACACATGCACAGAATATATGGGATGAACAGAGTTCTGGGTAAGACCTACAACAACCAGTCTTGGATTGAGGCTGACTGAGAATAGTCCACAGCCAGAGAAGCAGCAAATAAACCGTGGCAGAGCAAACAGGCTGCGTCGAACCTGGGTCTACCCCTGGGCGAACCACTGATTTACTGCGTGTCGTGGAAATCGCTCACCCTTTCTGTGAAGATACTTCCGATCTGTGAAATGAAGCCCTTGTACTTAGCGATCTGGTCCTCTCCAGCTGGAACATTGTGTGGATATACGAGTTATTCCCTTTGCACTCAGCTGCCCCAAGGATGGCTTTGAAGTGTTTCTCTTTATAGCCAAACCCCCCTCTGCCTTTAATCTGTGACGTCCCAATATCTGCCTGACACACTTAGTCTTTAAGGCACATGTCAAACATTCTAACAAGTCAAACTTCTAAGTGAGTGTATCATTTGCATTGCCATAAACAGCAAATTAAATCCAGACATTATATTACATCATAGGGTCCTAGGAGAATACTCAAATATACAGGGTAGGAAGGAGGGCAAAAGTAGGTTTACACTTGCGAGTGTGGGAAGCACGGCTTATTCTTGTGGTTTTTATTTATTTATTTATTATTGTATTATTTATTATTGTTGTTTAACATATTTGTGCCCACCCCTGTATTTTGGGGGCAAAATTCTTTTTAAAAAATATGCAGTCTTTAAAAACTTAAGCATGACTTGGTAAAGACAAATAATGAGGAAATGTGATTTTCCCTCTTCAGTTCATTTTATGGAAAACTTAATCTGTCCTTTAATGACAAGTTCACAGGTTTAAAAAAACATAAATACCTAAAAATTTTGGCCCTGGCTGGTGTAGCTCAGTGAATCGAGTGCAGGCCTGTGCACCAAAGCATCGCTGGTTTGATTCCCAGTCAGGGCACATGCCTGGGTTGCAGGCCAGATCCCCAGTAGAGGACGTGCTAGAGGCAAGCACACATTGATGTTTCTCTCCCTCTCTTTCTCCCTCCTTTCCCCTCTCTCTAAAAATAAATAAATAAAATCTTTTTAAAAATACCTAAAAATGTTTAAGTAGACCAACTATATGCACAGTCATACATTTTCAGTTACTTGAGATAAGTCTTGGTTCTGTAAGTCCAGGGATAAGACAAGCATCACCGTGGCTGGTCCTGTCGCTCAGCAGGGACTCTCAGCTACGGGACTTGTGGGGTAACAAAGACCATGGTCGATGCTCTTGACTCGGCTAATTTCCAGGCCCCTTCAATAGCAGTCAACAGAGCATTGCTGGTTCATTTAAACCATTATCCTAACCCTCTCCCACAACGGCAGTGAATTTAAAACTTGGTTCATATTCCCACCACAAAGGCTTCCCAGGTTGCAACACCTGTGCCTCTCCTTTTGATTTGCCTATAAACTTCGCTGAACTGGACTGTCTGGAAACTTCAGCAACATTTTCCTTGGAGCAGGGATGCCAGGTTTAACCAGCAAAAATGCAGGATGCTCGTTCAAAATTGAATTTCAGATAAACAAATAATTTTTAGTAAGAATGTCTTATTGCATGGAACAGACATACACTGAAAAATTACTTGTTTATCTGAAATTGAAATGTAACGGAACGTCCTGACTTTTATCTCAAACCCCGCTTCTTAGCCCCTGTTAGCTGTTTGACAGAATCCAGGAAGAGCACTGAGATCCTGTGTGATGCTGATGGTGGCGAGAGCGATGATTTTTATAAAGGGTTTATTCAAGCCCAAAACTAGTGAGAGTTTCCGATTGTCTAATTTGGTATGACTTGCTCGAATTGATCAAAATGCGGCATTAATCCATTTTGGCTAATAGTCCAAAAATTCAAGCCTTCATTATTCATCGAAGTCCTGCACTTGATGAACTCTTTCCAAGCACCGGGGAAGCAGCAGGAAACAAAGCGGAGTGCCGTCTCTCCTCCCGGAGCTCGAATGAGTGGGGAAAGGGCATCCAGTACTACCCTCGCCGATGCACAACCACGGAGACAGGACGGAGTGCGCACAAAAATAACATCTCCTGAGGCCATAAACCAGGGGAACCTACTTTATTTCTTTTAATAAAAGTTTGGGCCTTTTGAGCCAAGCGGATGACATGCTGGGCGGCAAGATTTCAAGGGCTCCCGAGGGGAAGCAGCTGTACCTGGGATCGCCACTGGGTGGAGAAGCCGGAGCAGGCCTCTCGGGCTCTCAGACCTAGAGCTCGGCGGGCCTGGGCCGGAAGAGCACTGAGGGCCGAGCACTGAGGGTGAGTTAAAGGAGAGGCCCTGCAGAACAGGGGGGCAAGGGGAGGGGGGCAGGAAACCAGCCTGTGGAAAGAGCTGGGGGCCAGACCACGCGAGGTCTTCCGAGTCACGTTAAGGATTTGGGCTTTCATTTTAAACGTCACCGAGGAGCCCGTGGAGCTTTTTTTTGCAGTGTAGTGCCATGATCGAAATGGCCTATAAAAATGCTTTATCTAGCTGCTGCGTGGGAAATGGTACAGAAGGGAGGGAGAGCACCACTGGGGAGAACAGGCTGCGGAAGGAGAGGAGGCATGAAATGAGAGTGACTTCAGTGTGGTGACAGCGACAGAGAGAGAGATTTGGGGACTAGAAAACACGGGATTGGTCACTGGGTGTAAGTAAGAAGTGAACACAATGTCGAAGGGGACTTGTTAACAGTAAGAGAATGAGTTTGGGGTGAAGGGGTGGGTCAGTATGGCCTTTGTAAAACAGGGCCATTTGGGGCAGAGCAAGTGAGATCGGAGTGGGTGGGGGGTGGGGGCGGGGACAGGCAATGGAATGTGGTCGGGTTGAATTTGAAATGCCCTTGTGGCTTCTCCCGCCCCCCCTACCCCCGTCTACGCAGTCCCTGCCCTTGTATCACCACGGACATGAATCGGAACACAACAGACCAGAGTCGGTAGCACTTGCTTGTGAGACTAACGTGTTCTATATTCAGAAACGTTTTACTTCACAGTCCAAATACAAATGAAGAGGAAGTGTTACTTATCCGGGACGGAACTGAAGGAGTTTGGGCGAAGTGAGGCTTTGTAAAACTGGAACCACTTAATAAACACAGAGATTTGAAAGGAGGTGCAGTAGTATCGCTCGTACAATGCAGACAGATTCTGTCATCGAAGAGATCCGACTTCACTGGGAGAGAAGATCCGGATAAAGGAACTCTTCGTGTGCTATTTATTGACTTTCTTCTTGACAATTCAGCAGACAAGATACAGGAGTTTGCTTTCGGAGCAGAGTCCATTTTAAGAGCGGTGACCAGCCATCTGGCTGACTGGCTCCAACTATTAGTGGAACCAAGTAAATCAGTGTCCCACCTCATCCACAACACTTCCCGTCAAACTAACTGTATGAACATTCACACGTAATGGTCAATATTTGTGACTTCATTTTATTCTACTTCTAGGAAAGTTTGAGGGGAAAAAAGTGAGCTAAATTCTTACATGTTTCCCTTCACTGATACCCTGAGATAGGCTGATAGCCCCACCTAGAGTTCATTACAGGAAATTTTTCTATGGAGGAATGAGAGGAAAATGAACACTAGAGAGAAATGGTTTAAAAACTGTGCAAGGGCCCATTTACGTGTTTCCACGTGGTGTTGGTCCAGTGTGGTGTGGACACACCTTATGACAAATTGGGAACTGGTGTATGGGGATACACACATAGGTGGTTGGGCAGAGCTTTGGGAAAATACGCCCGATACGAAGTGAACAAAATGTATGTCACGTCTGAATATTCTTGCAGAGCACATTAACGCACGGAGTGCTCTTACAACATAACCGCCCCCCCGTGGAAAAAGTTTCAAACCCTGAGAGGATACCTGCTAATGTCTTGAGAGAGAACAGCGTGTGCACTCTGTTCTTTGAAACAGTGAGTACTGGCTGTCCCTGCAGTTCTTGGAACTGAGATGTGAAGTCTGCAGAGGGGAGAGTGGGCTCGTCGAGGGCTGTTGACGGCACAGGCTCCTGCAAACATCCCCCTGCACTTCTGAGCTGTGCCAACCATCGTGCCTGATGGATCACGAGGAGCGCTCGGAAGCCACCTCCTCCCCGAACATCATCAACTCTCAATACCTTGTCAAAAAGCGCAGTCCCTGTCCTCCCAGTCTCCCTTCTCCTGTGTGACCACCAAATGAGTTTAAAGCCACTGGGGACCAGGCTGCAAGATTCGGGGGGGAGCTCAATGGTGCATATCTGAGCTTTTAAAAAAATTAAACCTGAAATGATATTAGAGAAATAGGCCTCTTACAGTGGGAAAAATAAACCATTACTATCTGGGAATATCATTTTTATCCAACTGGGATAAAATGCTAGCTAGTGGTTACTGAGCACTTTTTAAGTAGCCTGTTCTGTGCTTGTTGTCTTACTGACTATTACAACTTTCCTTTAAGTACCATTATCATTCTGATTTTATCGATGAGGCCCTCAGAGATGTCTAGAGACATTCCTTATCTAGTTTAAGTGGTGAAATGGGGATTCAAACCTGGGTCCTCTGAGTCCAGAGAACGAGCTCATGAGCACCATCAAGGTCCCCAATGATTGTGCCATGATATGGAAATCTATAAACTCAGCAAACATTTCCAAAAGTCCAATAGAAACCATACATTTGCTCATGAAAGAAACTCCTAGGTTTACTCAATATTTGGGGTGGGTGCTTGTTTGTTTGGTGTTTTGGGGGGTGAGTTTTTTGGCTTTTCAGGCAGAATTAGGAAAAGAGAACATTTGGAATGGAAAGAATTAGGTTCCCATCCCAGCTTGGTCTCTTGGGCCCCACATGACATTGGACATGTCATTCAACACTCAGTGCTGTTAGGAAAAACTCAGCGAGGTGAGTGACATTGCACCCATTTACCAGATGAGCACACTGGCTCAATTCGACGCTCAGGGTGACTACATCCCAGGATTCTACATCTCTTTATGTAGTGAAACTGAACAAAAGGTGGTGCCGAACGGCACTCCATCTAATCCAGACCCTGCGGTTGAATCAGCCAGGACTTGGGGACTGTACTGAGACAACTTTTCTGTGTACGTTCAGTGTCTAGGAAGGATCCCGGGTCCAGGCCACACCCCCATGGCTAAGAGCAGAGTTTTCCTAAAGTGAAGCAATATTTTGAATGTCGGTCATTCTAGAAAGAGATCCTTTGGAGATCCTTCTTCTCTCTCATGGGAAAGCTCCATGACAGAGAAGAAATCATACCTTTTCCTTTCTGCCTAAGGACCCAGGTCAGCTCAGCCGGTGTTCGGCCTCCCTGACACAGCTCCAGAAAGGGCAAGAAGCCGATCCGACGGGAACACAGAGGCTGCGTCACAGCTGCAAACGGCAGCCTGCTGTCCCTCCCTTCCCTGATCATCAACCTTCGTAAAGTCTCTGCTGTGGCGTAGGACAGAGGTCTGCCAACACTTTCTGTGAAGGCTGGAGAGTCAACATTTTAGGCCTCGTGGGCCACACGACCTCTTAACTCTGACACTGTTGCACAAAAGGTAAGATCCATTCTCCGCTCACGATCCATCCACAGAAAAAACAGGTGCAAGCCGGCTTTGAACCATGGGTCAACCTTTGCCCCCTGCCCTAGCAGTTGAAGAGGAGAGGGCCTGTCCTCCTGGGAGGAACACAGTCAAGGAGAAAGCAGCGTGCCCTTCTCCGAGGACTGAGGCTGGAGACCAGTGGCTGGGTCACCCACAGAAGGTGGCCCCAGTCCGTGGAGGGCTGCACTCCGTCAGGCTTCACTAGGCCCACGGTCACTGGTGGAGGAGGTCAGTGTACAGGCAACACTGTCCTCCAGACTTCCAGAAACTGGTCAGTGTAACCCCTGTGACACGCCTGTACCAGAACATGCTTTGACAATCCTTGATTCCGTTCCTGCCTCCTTCCTTCCTTCTGCTCCCCTTTGTAAACCCAGTGTGAAACACTACGTTTAATTGCCATCTAAACTGCTGAGTTTTCTTTCTAATTCTAACCAACAGAAAAATAGGAAAGCCAAATCCTTATTATTCAAAGCATACAATTACTACTAAATTCAGTATTGCTATCTGATAAGAGACTAGACAAAAACGCAGTAAGACCTCACACAAAAGACTCGGACGGTGGTCTCCCCCAGTGCCCTGCAGAAACGCCGCACGTGTGTGTCTTTTTCTCCACATCCTGTGTGTGCCTGTGTGTGAGCACATACACACCCACAGGCCTGTGTGCTTTTCTCCAAACTTTATGTTTCTGCATGCCATGAAGTAAAAATTTTCATTAGATTCATTCATCTTTTGGATTAACCCAAGGAGAGCCCAGTTGGCACTAATGCAGTATAGAAAATCGATACATCACAATTAGCGAAGGGCAATCGGAAAGCCTCCTGGCTCCTGTTTTCTTTTGTTTTGACTCACACACATTCAGTTTGTTCACACAGAGAATAGTTTTGCTATTCCTTCCGCCAGCCAGAATTCTTGAACCAACAAAGCCGATGGACACTAATGAAAAGGCATTTTTCATGTCCGTTACATTTGACTTAACACCAAGCTGCTTAATGAATTACATTTGGGTTTCACCTTGGACTTCATTAAATATTTAATATTTGGAACAAAAATACAGCCGCATTTGATAGGTTAAGGGTGAACCACACAGTGGCTTCTAACAACCAATTCTAGAGTAGGTACGTTATAGGAAACACTATTAAAAGTTACCTAATGTAATAAGCCAATATTTTAGGTTAGAAAACTGAGGTCCAAGGGATCGGGTGGTATGCCCAAGGTCATCCAGCTAGACTTTGATCTAGCACTCCCTTTGGCTAGGTATCAGGCTCATTCTGAGAAACAGAAAATGAGACATTTCTTTCAGGATGGTCGAACCCTAGCTTCCAGAGACGGGCCCTCTCTTTGAACAGGTGGAGACCGCACCTGACCTGGGAGTGCGGGCGTTTCTGACAATTTCAAATGAAGTCTCTGCTCTTAGGGAAAGACAGATCGGGCTGTAAGCTGCTGCCCTCGGGTGGTGCAGGGTTTATCCTTGAAGTTGCCAGCTCCAGCTAATTGCAGACGTAAAAGATAAGACACCAAGTTTGAAAGGAACAGCACACTGCGGTGAGATCGTAAACTGCACTCACTGTGTTCCTCCTCATCTAGGGACAACTGACTGCCCTGGGAAAAGTGGCTGATAACATTTCACGGTCTTAAAAAAAATAATAAGGTTCTTTTTAACAACATGTGATTTAGGAAAATTAACACTTGGTTCTGATGTAGAAGTTGTCTGGGGTATATAAATTCTCAGGCTCCTCAAAGGAAGGGCTATTTCAATTCAATTAATGAACTCATATTTATTGCAATATTAAGGTATAATTGATACAATAAACTGTCCCTATGTCAGTGGCTCCACTTGACCAATGTCCACATGTGCATACACTCATGAAACCACCATCATAATCAACAACATAAACATTTCCATAAAGCCCAAATGCTTCCCATTTGGAATCACTCTCTAGCTCTGCCCCTAGCCAATAGCCAATCAGCTCTGTTGTTGGTTTGCTTTTGTTTTAAGCAGGGTGTTTTGGCTTGCAAGGATTTTTAAGTGGTTTTCAAATGATCCTTTATTGAAATATTTTCCTTCGTAGTTCTTTAATTATATCCTATTGATTATGCTATTTCAGTTGTCCCCATATGTCCCCCATTGCCCCCTCCACCCGGCAACCCCACTCCCTCGGGCAATCCCACACCTTTGTTCATGTCCATGGGTCGTGCATGCATTTAAGTTCTGTGGCTTCTCCATTTCCTATGCTGTATTTTACAACCCCATGGCTATTCTGTAGCTATCTACTTCATCCCCTCACCTCTTCGCCCATTCCCCTACACTCCCTTCCCATGTGGCAATCATCAAAACACTCTCTGAATCCAGGATTCTGTCTCTGTTCTTAGCTTGCTTTTTACATTCGATTGTCGATGAATATATATTTATTCCCATTTTACTGTTTATAGTTTTGATCTTCTTTTTCAAAATAAGTCCCTTTAACATTGCTCATGTAATAATGGTTTGGTGATAATGAACTCTTTTAGATTTTTCTTGTCTGCGAAGCTCTTTATCTGCCCTTCAATTCTAAATGATAGCTTTGCTGGATAGAGCAGTCTTGGCTGTAGGTCCCTACTTTTCATGACTTTGAATATTTCTTGCTAATCCCTTCTAGCCTGCCAAGTTCCTTTTGAGACATCAGCTGACAGTCTTATGGGAACTCTCCTGTAGGTAGCTCACTGCTTTACTTTAGCTGCTTTTAAGATTCTTTCTTTGGTTTTAAGCTTTGGTATTTTAATTATGATGTGTCTTGGAGTGGGCCCCTTTGCATCCATCTTGTTTGGGACTCTCTGTGCTTCCTGAACATGCATATCAATTTTCTTCACCAAATTACTGAAATTTTCTTTCATTATTTTTTCAAATAGATTTCCAATTTCTTGCTCTTTCTCTTCTCCCTCTGGTACCCCTATAATGAGAATGTTGGACCACTTGAAGTTGTCCCAGAGGCTGCTTACAACATCCTCACTTTTTTGGATTCTTTTTTCTTCTTGTTGTTCTTATTGCTTATTTGTTGCTTTCTTGTGTTCCATATCATTGATTAGATTCTCAGCTTCATTCACTCTACTGTTGTTTCCCTGTAAATTGTTCTTTATTTCAACGAGTGTATCCTTTATTTCTGACTGGATCTTTTTTATGCTGTCAAGGTCCTCACTAAGTTCCTTGAGCATCCTTATAACCGGTGTTTTGAACTCTGCATCCGACAGATTGCTTATACCCATTTTCTCCCGTTCTTTTTCTGGAGTTTTGCTCTATTGTTTCATTTGGGCAGTGTTTCTTTGTCTCCTTGTTTTGGCAGCCTCCCTGTGTTTGTTTCTATGTATTAGGTAAAGTTGCTATGACTCCCTGTCTTGGTTGCATGGCTTAATGTATCAGGTTTCCTGTAGGGTCCAGTGACACAGCCTCCCCTATCACCCAAGCTGGGTACTCGAGGTGTGCCCTCCGTGTAGGCTAAGTATACCCTCTTCTTATAGTTGGGCCTTGATTGCTGTTGCAGGTCAATAGGGGAGATTTACCCAGGCCAGCAGCTGCAAGGATGGGCTGTGACCACTGACCACACCCCCACTCTCCATAGTGGATCAGTGGGGCAGGGGCAGGGTGGTGGTGCTCCTGTGGTGTGATCTGTTGCTGTCCCCTGGCTGCACTGGCCCTGGGGTTTCCCGGGTGGTACAGGCCAAGGTCAGCACCCACCTGTGTTTTTCCAAGGGCCGCCCTGCATGAGCTACAAAGCAATCTTCAGATGGCTGCTACTTGTGCAGCCAAGGCTTGGAGGTGCCCAGGCAAAGTCAAGCTGTGAACCTAGACTGGCTGCTGCTGGTCCTGGACCTGGGACCACTTAGCAGGAGGTACAGGGGCTTGGGGCCCACATGTTTGAAAGGATTTAGAAAGTTGTGAAGCATGAGCCAAGACCAGTCATTCATATTGAAAAGTCACTGTTAACAGCTTAGGTGGGCCCATATATTGGGTGGGGTGGAGCCTCAGGGGATATCCAGGGCGGGGCAGACAGTGTTAGCCAGGTTGATACAGTCTCACATATGACACCCCCCTGCCAGCTCTATGTCTCTGTGGGGGGAGGATTCAGAAAAGGGACAATGGCCTTTGCCTGCCTTTCTGTCTGGGAGAAAGCTGTCCCCCAGCTTTTGCCTTGATGCCGAACACCTCAGTGCCTTCCTACATGTCACTGGCTCCTTTCAAGCTGCTACCCCAGTGCTCAAGTTCAGAGGGAGGGAGTCTGAGTAAGTCCACGAGCAGGTTGTTTAAGGGGAACTGCTTGTGTTTCCAGAAGTTTCTTCCGCTGACTCAATTCCCACTGATTTTTATAGCCAGAAGTTATGGGGACTTATCTTCCTGGCACTAGAACCCTGGGCTGGGGGGCCTGGCCTGGTATAGGGCTGGGACTCCTCACTCCTGACGTCCCTCCCAAATTTTTATTCACCACAGGTGGTTGTGTAACCAGCCTGTTCCACGTCTCCACATCTCTGCTTCTCTTACCCATCTGAATGGATGTGGTTCCTTTAATTCTGTAGGCATTGGACTTCCATTCAACTCAATTTATGATGATGCTGAGTGTTGAGTTTGTGCAAGGAGGCGGGCCATGTTTACCTACGCCTCCACCTTGATCTGCAGTCGCCTTTGTAGTTCTTAACTAGCTGAGTGTTCAGCTGCCCCACTGTTCCTATGCTCTGTGATGATAACAAGCATCAGCACTGCAGCTCACAGTCTGGGAAGTTCCCAGAACTTCTCTTAATGGTGCCCTAGAGTTCTCGGGCTAAATAATCAATATTGTTGTGAACACATCTGTCAGACAATGTGAACAGTCTCATCAACAGTGATATTCTCCCACTGTGTATAATGCTGCTCTGTTCTTGCTGTCCTCAAGGGTGGCTCCTTGAGGATGTGGGGGATCAGGACAGAGGTGGCTCCTCAGTCTGGGCCTGTCTGTACTGAGTGGTCATGGCCACTGTCATCCTCAGAACATTCTGCTCACTGGTTGCTTGATGATGTGACCACCAAACTTTTGGGGAGGTAGACTCAGGGGACAGATCTTGGTGGCCAGGTCAGACATGACACCAGCTTCCTCACTGAAGCAGAACAGGTACACAACTTTGATCTCGCTGGGGTTAGACATGAGTGATATGTCGGAGTTAGCTGGTGCCAAATGAAACGGGATAAAAGAAGACCAAAGAAAGCTGTAACTGGCCTCCTCTGAGATGAAAGCCAAAAGATGCTCCTTGTTACTATAGATTTGTTTGCATTTTCTAGAATCTTCTTTGCCTGGCTTATGTAATTTGACATAAATGATTTTGAGATTCACCCGTGCTGTTGCATGTATCAATCATTTGTTCTTTTTCTCTGTAAGTTTATTGTAAGGATATAGAAGAATAAATTTGAAGTGAACCATAGATCTAAATGTCAACTTACAAAACTTAAAAAAAAAAACAGGAAAAAATTATAGTGGTCTTGCGTTAAGATAATCTATCTAACATAGGACAACAAAAGCATAAGTTATTTTAAAAAATAAATAGTTTTTAGAACTTCTGCTCTTCCACAGATACTGTCAAGAAAATGGAAAGGCAAGGCACAATCAGTAATAAAGTATTCACGATACATACATCAGATGAAGGATTTGCAGCCAGGTTATGTAAGGAACTCAAAAAGAAGACAACAAACAACACACTGGAGAAAAAAGAAAAAACAGTAATCAAAATTTCTGATCAAATGCTTCATCAAAGAAAACAGACAGGTGAGCATACAAAAAGATGTTTAACGCTGCTACTTTTTAGGGAACTGCAGATAAGGCCATGGGCAGAAATTCTACACACCCACTTGCACAGCTTGACTGGCAATGCCAAGTGTCAGTGAGCTAGGCAGCAACTGGAACCCTCACGCGTGGCTGGCAAGCGTGTGAAGTGATGCCGTGACTTTGGAAAACACTTGGACAGCACCTCCGAATGTTAACTGTTCACCCATGGGTTAACTCCTAGGGATTCACTCAAAAGAAATGAAAGCGTATGTCCACATAAAGACTTCCGCATGAATGTTTATGGCAGCTCTGTTTTTAGTAGCCAAACTATCGAAACTGTCTAATGTCCATCAATGAATTAACTTTTTTCTACTTTCTGCAGGACCTGTGATAGGTCATGGGAGCAACCCTCCGCCAACAGGAATGAGCTCTGTGGACAAACACGCCAGCATCCCTCCTCGCAGAGGAAAACCTCTGAGAGGCATTCTGTAATCTTCTCAGGGGTTCTCGGCAGACTCAAACCTTCATCCTCCACAGCAGCGACCTTGGTAACATTTGCGCTGCATTTCCCTTGTTCTCTATCTGTTTCTCCCCACCCCCTCGTTCCTGCTTCCAGCTGTCACTTCTCAGATGAACTACCCAGCCAAGTTCACGTCTGAGCCTCTGTTGGGAGAATTTGAACTAAGGCTTGGCCCCTGCCAAATGCCAGGCTTCATTCCACGAAACAATGTGTCTTTTCAAGAGACAATGTCATATGCGTCGCCCACATTAATTCAGTTGAAATGCTGACTGGGACAAAAAGGGGTCCATGGGTCTACGTAATGGTCCTGGAGAGGAGTTTGAAGGAGAGAGCATGGACAAGGAAAGCTATGCTTTATTTTTTCCTGTTTTTCCCCCCCAAACAGGTTTGATTACACAGAGGGCATGGGGCTCAGTCCTTCTGGAATGCTGGCTTCCTCAGGGCTGCAAGGAGATTGCTCAGCTCCTTTCTCTTCCTTTTGGCACAGATGTGTATCCCCAACCCTTTTCTGGATGAGTTCCGGGGCCCTCTGGTCCTCAGAGACCTTGAGCAGCTCCCTGGCGTGCCGTCCATAGGGGGCAAAGCCACACACCTCTTGGATCATGTCCCCCATGAACTTGGTGTGCTGGTGCGCTGGCGGCGGCTGGACCTCGGCTTGCTCACATTCTTTGTCACTTCATGGCCATGGGCAGCAGACGTCCACGGCTGCTGCTCCTCAGTGGCTGCTGCGGAGGAAGGGCTGTTTTTAACCAAATTTAATAGACACCACTTTGGGACTTGAAAAGTGGGCCCTTACTTCTGGAATCAAGGACTCATAAAACGTTTTCGTTCTTCTCCTGGAAGACAGGGCTGCTGTGTTCCGTTTGCAATAACGATGTGGCTTTATAGCCCTCCTGCATTCTTCTAAAGATTTTGTTTATTTATTTTTAGAGAGAGAGGAACAGAGGGAGAGAGAGGGAGGGACAGCAACATCGGCGTGTGAGAGAAACATCGATTGGCTGCCCCGGGCACACACCCCTCCCGGGGACCAAATCCGCAACCCGGGCATGTGCCCTGAGCAGGAATTGAACCAGCCACCTTTCACTTTGCAGGATGACACCCAACCCACTGGGCCACACCGGTCAGGGCAACCCTCCTGCATTTTAAACTTGAGAACTCCCTGGGAAACCGGTCTACCTCCGGTCTACCTACCTTCACTATGGTGCCTAATATTACCAATTTGCTGATTTATCCAGTATCCACAATGGAAGTGAAATAGACTCACAGATTTTCTGGATTTTGTCTTTACTTTATTTTCTTTCTAACACATTTATGGCTTTGCTCTTTTCAGGATTTCTTTTTAAAAAAAAAAATATTCACTCTGCGGCAGGAGCTCAGAAGAAGACAGAACACATGAAGGCCTCCACATCCTGGACTCCTGAAGATGCGTTGCCCTCTTTTCATCCACACTTTGGCGAGAGCGGGGAGAGGTCTTCGATGGTGCAGGAAACACAGATCTGGAAACAGAAATCTAATCCCGTTTCCCAGGCCCCACACAGACACTGCCCTCCCTGTGAACCACCCTGAGGTCTCCCCGGGACGGTCTCAGCTCTCCTTTCTCACTTTTATTACCATCTCTTTCACTCTCCCCGGAACAGAGCAAGGTCGAGCCTCGTAGAAGAGTTTTCATTTCTCTCCTCCCGGCAATCTCAGTTTATAAGAACCTTTTCCAAGAGCACGGGAGATACTGTTTTTATCAGAAACCCTGTTTGCTGAGACTGAGACACCTGAGTCCCAGATCCGACTCTGACATCAAGCGTGACTCCTTCCTCTGCATGTGCGAAGTGAAAGCCCCTCCGGGTACTACAGGCCAAGTGCACAGACCTGTGGGTAAAACGGCTCTCACCGTGTATCACAGGACATATATCCAAATGCCCAGGTTTCTTTCGGGAGTCGCGGTCAGTATACTTCAACCGAGTACTTACTAAGTAGCACCCGGATCAAGACACCAGCACGCCCCTGCCTCGGGGTCTCGCCTCTGTAGAGCCTGTAGAGCGGGAGGACTGGGACGGGCGGGGGAGGGGGGATGTAAACAGCTCTTCCCCACGTGACCCAGCTACCCGGGGACGTCAAATTATCTCTACCAACAGATTGAGGGTATTTCTTTCTTTTTTTAAGATTTTATTTATTTATCTTTAGAGGGGAAGGGAAGAAGAGAGGGAGAGAAATATCAATGTAGGGCTGCCTCTCGTGCGTCCCCTGCTGGGAACTGGCCTGCAACCCAGGCATGTGCCCTGACTGGGAATCGAACCGCAGTTGTTCGGTTCGCAGGCCCACACTCAATCCACTGAGCTACACCAGCCAGGAGTTTGAGGATATTTCTAAGAAATCACTTAGGCAAGCTTCAGAGACAGAATTTCTAATAATAGTGTCACTTTGCTAGAAAGGAGGTCTTTACCCAAAAATGGGGCATGCTCGTCATCACCATGAATGCTGGTGTGTATTTTAAACCATCGAGTATTCTGTAATTATTTTTTAGGGTTGTTGTGGTTGTGGATTGCTAAACGGAGTGTAATTGTTTAAGCAAGGGACAAAGTGATATTAGCCTTACATTTTACAATTGCTAAAAGATCTAGTATTTTGGAGAACTTTTTAAAGATGTATTTATTTATTTTTAGAGACAGAGGGGAAGGGAGGGAGAAAGAGAGGGAGAGAAACATCAATGTGCGAGAGATACATCAATCAGTCGCCTCTCACACGCCCCCTACTGGGAACCTGGCCCGCAACCCAGGCATGTGCCCTGACTGGGAATTGAATCAGAGACCTTTTGGTTTGCAAGTCAGAGCTCAATCCACTGAGCCACACTAGCCAGGGCTTGGAGGACTTTTAAAAGGAGCAGTGAGGAGTTACTTATGATTGGCTCTATTTTCCTACAGTACTCCCAAACAGAAGATACCCCTCACTCATTATATTCCAAAGCATCATAGTGAGTATAAAAGCCAAAATTTACACTTCAGACTCTGCTCACTAAGTAAATGTTTCACCACTCAATTCCATCTGTTAAATACTGTGCCTCTCATTGTCATCTGAAGTGTCACCGCTCACTAGGTTTCTTGAGGGGCAGTAGAGATCCATATTTTAAAAGGAGAAAAGGAAAGAAATCTTTGAGGGTTGTGTGTGTGTTTCTGCCTCTCTGTCTGTCTGTCTGTCTGAATTTTATTCTTCCCTGTACTCTCAATGCCGGGAATCACCTGAGACTATTCTAGATGTTGCTATAACTGTAGAAGAAAGAATTGTGCCCGGGGAGCCAAAACATTCCAAGTTCAAACACAGAAACACACACACAGACACACATTCCCCGAGTGTGTCTCCATCAGTGAGGCGGGGGAGGAAGTCGAGGAGGAGAGGCTTTGAAACGGAGCAGACCTTGGCTGGGATTCCGGCCTGCCGGCCCCCTAGCATGCCGGAGAGTCCTGTTTCTAGTACCTGCTGCCTGGGGTTGAGTCCTGCTTCCTCCACGTGCACACCGTGTGACTCTGGACAAAGTGCTCTGCCTCCCTCTGTCTCCAGGACCCCACCGTAACGTGGGGACAAAGCAGCGCCTAGCTCAGAGGGCTGGTCTGAGAATCAAGTGATACGACGCACACACAGAAATTGGGAGAATGCCCAGCGCATAAGTAAAACTCAATGTTAAGTAGCCGTTATTATTATCATTATTATTGTCATGATTATTAACTAGTTATGTGTCCTTCTGCAAGTCCCTGCTCACCCTGTGCCTCAGTTTCCCCCTCCCCAGAGCAGGCATACGGAGAGGACTGTGAAAGCACAGAGATGGTGGGTGAGGGGTGATTCGGAACAGCACCTGGTCACAGAGGTCCCAGCTCAGTCTCAAGGCAGGGTGTCAGCTGAGGGCCCCGTGTCACACGGTCACTGGGCAAGAAATGCCACCCACTTCGAAGCGGCCGAGGGTGGTAAGGCCGGGGGCGGCAGCCAGCTTTATTTATTGTCAGGGCCAGCACATTCATCAACTCTCCTCATTAAAATTTGCCAATTAATGAGCAGCGGCATACCCCTGAGCGAAGGTCAGCAGCAACCTAAGCAAACTTATCAAAAATTCAAAGAGGTACCGAGTTTGGGAAAAAGTTCATTCTTGCCTTAATTAACGGATCTAATTACAATCCTGACATAACAAAATGCAAAATGCGCTCTTCAAAAGACACCAAGCCAAAGGTTTAACAGCCAAGATAACCTTCTCCTTTGGTACAGGCTGACCCAAATGTTGGGGAGGGGAGGAGGGACTCCGCATACAGTCAAGACTTTAAAGCTTAGTGGCACGTGGAAATCCCAGCGCAACAGAGGAATTCAAAGGGAATAAAAACGCCCCCACATCCTTGGATCTGGGCGAAAGCAAAGTCAAGGCTCTCGCTAATCTTCCTTCTTAGTAGACGTCCAAGTATTTATTTGGTGACCTTTCCCGGCCAGCTATGAATAGGACATTAGCATCCTAGAGTCTGGGTCTGTCATTGTGACCTCGTACAGATAAAACCTATATGCAGGGTTTTCTCTATATGAGGACATCATGGACATGCCAGGCTTAACTTGTTTCTGAAATAGCAAGTCCAGAATTTCAAACCAGGTAGCACAGTGGGGTGTCCAACCTACGGCCCCTGGGCCTCGTGTGCAGCCCGGGATGGCCGTGAATACCGCCCAACACAACAAGCGTAAATTTACTTAAAGCATGATGAGCCTTTTTTGTGATTACATGTTAGGTGTATTTAATGTGTGGCCCAAGACAACTCTCTTTCTTCCAGTGTGGCCCAGAGACGCCGAAAGGTTGGACCCCCCCTGGAAGGCAGCCTGACCTGCAGCTCAGCCACTCAAGGAAATGCCGTCTTGAAAAAGGGTAAGCTTGGGCTCTGTCTCGGGACATGCATGGGTTTCGTAGGAGGCTCTGAAAGCTCCGCCAGCTTCCATTCCTTATGTGAGAGTAGGTGCATAGGAACCACAAAGTCTTCGCTCCTCCCACCAGTTCGGAGGCCGTTCAGAACTGCTAGAGAGCAAAAGGGGTTTCCCCTCTGAGTGTCTCAACTCATTCTGCAGGAATGCCTAAGTGAGAAGCCCACCCATTAATCTGAGTAAAAATATGAATCTGAAAGAGAAAACTGATGCCCTGAGTGAAGACATTCTCAGCTACGGAACAGTAAGAGTAGGGAGCCCTACAGCCCACCCTGCGCGGGGTCAGATGTGGTATTTCTACCCCTGTAGTCATTTCCTTATTCAACAGATACTCACTGAGCACCCTTCATGTGTCTGGCTCAGTCGCCAGGCGGTGGCTGAGTACCCAGAGGAGACACGATCCGCCCCCTCGTGGACCTTCTATTCTAGTGGAGGAAGCTAGGCAATCAACCAACAAGCGAGTAAGTGAGGAAAATGCATCTGGCATCAGTGCTCACAGAGAATTAATACAACAGAGGGGCGTGACAGCGAGTGGGGGGCTATCACGGTTGGACTGACCGGAGAAGCTCTTCCCGAGAGGTGACATTTCAGCTGAGACAAGAATGACGTGAAGGGCTCTCCACGGAAAGACCCGAGATGAGACAATAAGAGCGGGAGGAAAGATTTGGTGCCAAGGGTAAGGTGGCTGGAGAACAGCGAGAAGACCGAGGCGTCTGGGACCAAGAGCGAGGAGGAGAGCGGTGTGAGAGGAGGCGGGAGCAGCGGGCCTCGGGTAGGTCACACAGGACCTTGCACGTTCGTCACGGCGTGTGAGCGTGTGACAGGGGCAGCAGAATCCACTGGAGAGCGTGAAGCGGAGGAGCGATCTGCACCCCTCCAGAAGCTCGCCCCGGCAGATGGGAGCGCAGAGTCCAGGAAGAGGGTTGCAGCAGGGGACTAGCTGAGAGACGAGCGTGGAGGTGGCAGCAGAGACGGGTGTGGGGTCACAGAACGTGCGTGTGAGTTGACTACATGTGGGAGGTGAGAAAAGACAGGGGAGAGGCCTTGTTGGTGCGCGTGGGGCTGGAGCGGTTACCTGAGGGGTGCTGGCTGCTATTGGGACAAGACAAATGGGCCATGGGAACGAGGCAAGTGTCAGGGGTTAGAAATAGTTCTCTTTGGCCAGACTTGAGATGTCTGTGTGAGCTATCAGCTAGATAACTGGGTATAGAAATACACAGATCTGGGATTCTGGGAAGAGATTTGGGGTTGAGGCACTGAATTCAGCGTTACCTTCCTTAGCCCTGGCTGGTGTGGCTCAGTGGATTGAGTGCCGGCCTGCGAACCAAAAGGTCGCCAGTTTGATTCCCAGTCAGGGCACATGCCTGGGTTGCAGGTGGGGTCTCCAGTTTCGAGAGGCAATTGGTCGATGTTTCCTTTCCTCTATTTCTCCCTCCCTTCCCCTCTCTCTAAAGATAAATAAATAAAATCTTTTAAAAAGCAAAAACAAAAAAGAGTTACCTTCCTTAGAAATACTACTGGAAGCCATGGGACTGGACGGGGGTCGGCCAGGCAAAGCGAGAACTCTTCCAAAGAAGCAGTCCACTCCCGCTCCCGGGAGGAGCTCCATGCCCTCTCTCCCACGCGCAGGCACACCACGGTCCTTTGACTGCACTTGAAACAATAGAGGAAGGAGGGGAGTCCCCGCCCTCCTTGGAGGCATCTTGTTTGGAGTTGGTGCCTCTTCCCTGTAACCAAAAGGCCCTCAGAGGTGAGATGCAAAGACGCACGCTTGCCGTGATGTGCTGCAGAGCGAACCTGGTCCCTCACTCAAGACCTCCAAAAAGAAAAAGAAAAAAAATCAGTCAGCTTCCACAAAACTGTTGAGTTTCACCCTCTGCACAGAAGGAAGAAAAAAGTGGCAGCAGAGGCTAGAGGCCGTCTTCCCCAGAGCAGGTGTCAGGCTGCCCCCTGGTGCCCACCGACGTGTATGACCCACTCAACCATCCAGAAGCACTCTCTGCGCCGTGCAGCACCCAGAGCTGCCCTCACTTCCTGTCGACTTTTCTCCTTAAACAAGCACCACTTCCTAGGCTGCCTAGGAAACGTAGTACGTTTCCCCATTAC